>VSMD01128204.1:0-38184 GCA_008750895.1 Mirza zaza | reverse complement strand
CAGAGTCTCACTTTATTGCCCAGGCTAGAGTGAGTGCCATGGCGTCAGCCTAGCTCACAGCAACCTCAAACTCCTGGGCTCAAGCGATCCTGCTGCCTCAGCCTCCCAAGTAGCTGGGACTACAGGCATGCACCACCATGCCCGGCTAATTTTTTCTATATATATTAGTTGGCCAATTAATTTCTTTGTATTTATAGTAGAGATGGGGTCTTGCTCTTGCTCAGGCTGGTCTCGAACTCCTGAGCTCAAAGGATCCGCCCACCTCGGCCTCCCAGAGAGCTAGGATTACAGGCTTGAGCCACCGCGCCCGGCCTTAAAATATTTTTAAAGGGAAAAAATGTGACTTTGGTAATTTATAGTTTCATAATGGCCTGTGTTCAGATACTGAACGAAGATATTTTAAGGAGTGTAGTGCTAGAGGTGACTGTTCTGCCTAGATTGTACTTTCTGATCCAGTAAGGTTACCAGTCCCTCTGCTGTGAAACACTGTGGTCAGTTTGTACTTGCTGTGAAATATAATGTTGGTAATGTACTTTATTAGACAGGTATACAATAGTCCCCCACCTTATGCTTGGTTTGGCTTTCTACAGTTTTAGTTACCTGAAGTCAACTGTGGTCTGAAAATAATACAGTATTTTGAGAGAGAGACCACATTCACATAACTCTCATCACAGTACATGGCTATAATTGTTCTACTTTATTCTTAGTTATTATTAATCTCTTACTGTGCCTAGTTTATAAACTGAACTTATCACAGGTATATATGTTTAAGAAAAAAAATAGTATAAATAGGGTTTGGTACCATCCATGGTTTCAGGCATCCACCGTAATCTTGGAGTCCATCCCCTGAGGATAGGGGGCGGGGGCTGCTATATTATCTGCACCAGCAACAACTGTTTTCATGCTATGAAGTGGAATCTCTATGACCTCTAAGCCAAAACAACCAGGAGGGTTGTTGGACTTAAATGCACGTATAAAGGATTTTATTATTTTATTTCAGTAGCTCTTTCGGTAGCTCAGAGTCCTCTTCCTCCTGCCGTCAAGGAGATAGTCCCTCCCAGGCCGTGCTGCCCAGGTTAAGAGCCACAGCCACAAGTGGCCACCGGCCCTTGAGCTGTGGCCGGTTCAGACGCAGGTTTGCTGTGAGTGTGGACTACACCCTAGATTTTAAGGAATCAGTACCAAAAAGCATGTAGCAGGTCTGATCAATACTTTTTGTTGATTGTACGTCCATATTGGAATATGTCTGGTATGTTGGACAATAAACTATTACTATAGCTAATTGCTTTCTTTTTACTTTTCTTCTTGTGGCTCTTAGAAATTTTTAAATTACATATATGGCTTACATTTTTGGCTGGTGTTATATTTCTACTGGACACCTTTGCTCTAAAGATTAAGCTTATTTTCCATAAAATTAAGATTTAATTCCATTAGGTCAAATTGTTATTAGAAATAGCACTTGATCTTGTTTTAAAAAAAGGAAAAAATGTGTTGCTAAAATTGTAGTCCTGTTACTGAAATTTGAATACAAGTATGAGGTTGAAGAAACCTAATAGAACCAAATTCTTTGAAAGCATCTAATCTTTTTCTTCTTTTTTCCCCCCATGTCTCCCCTGTCTGAACCTTGGTGACTCCACACAAAATAGTACGGTAAGAAAATTCTCGTATCCATTTCAGGCTTTTGCAGACTTTCTGCGTTAATAGAGTATGGACAACAGGCACAGCGCCCTTTGCTGGAGGGGCCCCTCGGCCACACCCATGAGCAGCGAGGGCAGGGCACCCTCCGTGCCCTCAGTTCTCCCAGTGAGCTCTTGGGAGGACCAGGCATCAGGCTGCCCCTACTCCTGGCTTTAGGAAGGAGCATATAATGACGTTGTTGGTCACAGTCACTATAGAGCCTGGCAACTGATGAAAAGAGAGAAATAAAACAGGAAAAGAGGGTGAGATGATTTTTTCTGTAGAGTGAAGCCCATTTCCGTGGCGTGATTTCCAAACAAGGAGACAGTGCTGCACGCTTCTGTCTGAACTTTCTTTTAGACAAAATTAAGAATTATAATACAAATATTTTTCCATTTAATCCAAAATATATTAATTTTCTTTTTGAATATTAATCATGAAATTTCTGATTTTTCTTGAAACTGATGAGTATCTGACAAAGGATAGATCAAACATTCTAAAAAAGGAAAGAGAACTAGAATCTTGTACTAGATAAAAAGGATGAATTATAAACTGTCCAAGGTTAGGTATCTTAGTAAACTAGTGTTAAAATTATTTTTACCTTTTGTGTTCTTTTTAAGAAATATATTTTAAGCATAGCTCAATGCTTACAGTCATAAGTGTATACATTATAGTTCTTAACTTGTAGAACTCTGTTTCAAATAACCTAACACTAATCACACTTAAACTTTTAATACCACCACTGAGCAAGAATCCCTAAGGCTACTTAAGGTTCAGATTTATGCCACTGTCTATTTCTACTTCAGCCCCAGCTGTGAGAGAAGACACATTAACACCTGGTGGTAGATGAGCCCCGGGTGATGGCTCTGCAGGCTTTGTTACAGCCCTGAGTCCATGATGATAAGTAGACAGCAGGACCACCGTGCAGTGCAGAGCAGTGGTAAGAGAGTAAATGGAAAAGGAGATGAAAATAAACCAAGTGGAGAAAGGCCTGGTCAAAAAAGGAGGAAAAGGAAGATCATTATGGAATAATAGAGAGTTGAAAAATGAAGTGACATCCAGTAACAGGACAGGTAGGAAAAGAAGTAAGTAGAAAGGGAGAGATAGGTGCTCCCCCTTACAAAGGTCTGGGGAATAAGGAAAAGAGAAAAATGGCCATAACTCATCTAAATATAAGGAATTAAGGTTACAGCGGTATCCCAGATAATATCTAGTCTGAATTTAAGAGGACTAATTAGCCAGTTCAGAATCTCAAAGACTCTTTAAGAGTCTGAACTCTTTAAGTTCAGAATCTCAAAGACCCAATTTTGCTTAACTTACAGAGTTTATAACTCAATGTTAAACCCTGAAGTAGTTCCCATGCTGGCCGTATAGCAGCTTTGACATTTTATAGTTTTTGAAAGCATGGGCCTTGCGGCTTACATTTAAACATGTTAAAGTAAACACTTGAAAATATTTTCATGTTATGCCAAATGTAATTCCCATTTATGTTTCTTGTATTTTCCTTGGTTTCTCACTTCTTAGGCAATTTTTGGATTTTAACTCCTGGTCAATAACAGAAAAGCAAAATCTAGAAATGCATTCCACCCTCCTAATTTATCCTAAACACTATGATGGGCACAAGGCCAGTGGGGACCATTTTTCCTCGTTAATGTTTTGATAACTAAAAGGGGCATTTAGTCAACAATGTGTGGTTTCTTTCAGATTTTAAAATTTATTTGCAAATCCTGTGTTAATAAAACAATTTTTAATTTAATGGGCAAAAGCTATTGGCCTTATTGCATTTCAGCCTCACAAATTAAATTGGGTGTGGCTCCTGTCAAACACTGACAGCTTCATTTTGGTATCTGTGGATGGCTGCAGTTGTAATGAAAAACTGTTGTTCCATTTCTTTAGGTTTTTGCTATTACTTCAAAAAATGCCAATCTTAATTTCTTAGTATCTGGGGTCCTGAGTGTAGATTTCTAAGTTCTGTGATCCTAGGATAATTCATATGAGCTGAAAAATAATTTCTTCCCTTATTAAGTTCCTTTTCTCAGGAAAAGTATCTAATTTTGGGTCTGCATTTTAAGAGTTATTATATTAGCAACTATCTTTTTTTTTTTTTTTTTTTTTTTGAGACAGAGTCTCGCTTTGTTGCCCAGGCTAGAGTGAGTGCTGTGGCATGAGCCTAGCTCACAGCAACCTCAAACTCCTGGGCTCAAGCGATCCTGCTGCCTCAGCCTCTGGAGTAGCTGGGACTACAGGCATGCAACACCATGCCCGGCTAATTTTTTTTCTATATATATTAGTTGGCCGATTGATTTATTTTTTTTTATTTTTTATCCTCTTTTTTTTTTATTATTTATTTCAATTCTTAGACCGTAAGTGCTTGCTTTTTACCTGTTTGGCCAATTAATTTCTTTCTATTTATAGTAGAGACAGGGTCTCGCTCTTGCTCAGGCTGGTTTCGAACTCCTGACCTCGAGCAATCCACCCGCCTCGGGCTCCCAGAGTGTTAGGATTACAGGCGTGAGTCACCGTGTCTCACCACAACTATCTTTTTTTGGAGACAGGGTTTTGCTCTGCTGCCCAACCTAGAGTGCAGTAGTGACATCATAGTTCACTGCAACTTCAGACTCTTCTGTTCAAGTGATCCTCCTGCCTCAGTCTCCCAAGTAGCCGAGACTAAAAGCACTCGCCTCTGCGTGTGGCTAATCTTTATGTACTTATTTCGTAGAGATGGGGTCTTGCTGTTGCCCAGGCTGGTCTTGAACTGGCCTCAAGCGATCCTCCCACCTCGGCCTTCCAAAGTGCCAGGATTATAGGTGTGAACCACCTCACCCGGCCGCATTCTTAACAACTATCTTAATGAAAATTTAAAGAAAAGAGTTTTGATAAATTTAAACATATTATGGAGAATATTTCTAACAAGGTTTAAATTATAGCAAGAGTGAATTATGTAAAGAGTTAATCTTATTTTTAAATTCTCTGAATGGAAGAATAAGAGATTACTTAGCTGTAATGTGGAAACTGGTAGGAAACTTGGTGAACTACCAAATCCTTCCCAGCTCTGGGCTCGCCTCGTGAGACCTGGTGATTCATATGAAACACCTGGACATTCAAATGCCTCCATTTTAACCATCCACAAATCAACCCAGTAAACCTGTGAGATGTAAACATTGAAGACTTGTTTTCGCACATTTCATGATTGTTTAAAATAAGGGAAAACTGTAGCTGTTCACAGTTCTGTCTAAACTTTTTCCTCTCTTCCTCCTTTCTCTCCTCTCGCTTTTCTGTAGCACTTCTGGGGCCCAGTAGCCAACTGGGGTCTTCCCATTGCTGCCATCAATGACATGAAAAAGTCTCCAGAGATTATCAGTGGGCGGATGACATTTGGTAAGGATGCAGGTTTGGATAATTGGGAGGACTTTAAGCATAGTAGAGTCCTGCTTGCATTTAAAGTTCGCAGCACCAGATGTTACAATCACTGTTAGAAAGTCACATTAAAGAACATGGTGGCATTGAAGAGTGTTACCTCCCTATGGTAAGAAATAAGATCAGTCAGAAATATTTCTAAGAAGTATTAACATTCCATTGGCCTTTCAGATTTAGTACACCCAGTTAAGGAATGTGTCATTTTAATCATTCTAATAGCCAGCCTAACATATTTATATTGTGAACTTTGTTTGGAAAAAGTTATCATTAAATTTACTTAAAACCCTGATATTTGAACATAAAACTCTTGTTGAGGGAATAGCAGTTCTTTCAGATAGTGGACTATAAACAACTCCAGGGGACAGAAAAAGTGGCTAGAACTAATTTCAGCCTACTCTTGCTCATAAATATGTTCCTCAAATGTTTAAGTAGTAAATAACAAAAATACCTAACATCACAGTAAAATATTTTATGAGCTTCCCCATTCATAGACATTTAAGCAATAACTTGTATCACCTGTCAAAGGTTCTAGCAGAAGAGGTTCTTCTTGATTAAGGCAATGAAACTGTTGATCTCTGTGGTCCCATCAACTTTAAGTTTCCTGTGTCGTAAGTTGTCGATTTTTTTTGCTTTGATCTTTCTGGCAGCCCTCTGTTGCTATTCCCTGACATTTATGAGATTTGCCTACAAGGTGCAGCCTCGAAACTGGCTGCTGTTTGCATGCCACGCAACCAATGAAGTAGCCCAGCTCATCCAGGGAGGACGGCTTATCAGATACGAGTAAGCAGATCCTGATTTAATTATTTTATTCTGAGGAATTGAGGAGAATGACGCTAAAAGATCTTATCTTCAGGGACACTGGGAAACTGGTATGTGAGTGTGAACTAGACTTACATGAAAGTTAACATGAAGTAGGATACAGGCTGACAGTATCCCAAATCTGAAATGCTCCAACATCTGAAACTTTCTGAGTGCCAACGTGACACCCAGAGGAAATGCTCATAGAATCATTCTGGATTTTCAGATTAGGAATGCTCAACCGGTATAATGCAGATATTCCAAAGTCTGAAGAAATTTGAAATCCTAAACACTTCTGGTCCTAAGCATTTCTGATAAGGGATACTTAAACTGTATTACTGTTTTTATAAAATTGTAAGTTGAAATACATGTTACATGAAGTTGTCTTTCTAAAGCTATCCAAAGCCTTTGAGGCTGGCAGAGACATTTTGTTTCTCATTGTATTTTTCTTTGTGTTTATTTTCAGGATGACTAATAAGGCATCTGCGTAACAATGGAAAATGAAGAACAAGCTTTAGAAGGGACAGCATTACCAGCTACTGCTGCTGAGTCACAGATTCCATTATCATAAATAGTCTTGGCTAAGGAAAATGTGCTGAATGCTATTTTTACTAACCATACTATTTTTATAGAAATAGCTGAGAGTCTCTAAAACAACTCTCTGCTGCCTTACTGAATATTTTACTTCTCTTCATAAAGAGTAGCTCAAAATATGCAATTAATTTAAAAACTTCTGATGATGGTTTAATCTGCAGTAATCTGTATATTATCTATTAAGATATACTCAATGAAAAACTGAAAAGAACAAAATTTGTAACTGAAAAGAACAAAATTTGTAACTACTAGCAATTAAGTACTCAGAATTCTTGGCTTTTTCTTTAATGACCACAAGACAACCAACAGCTGGCCACTTACCTGAATTCTTATCCCGTGTTTAAAAATGTTATCTGTGTATTTCCATGCAGTGTGTATATTGAGATGCTGTAACGTGATGGCAATAAATGATTTAAATATTTGTTAAATTAGTCCGATTAAAGATCTTGCTACATCTGCTAGGGACCTACAGAACTATCTATCTGAGAAGACAGTTATAAGTGAAAAACAGAACTTGGCCGGAGGAAATGCAGAGCTGGAAGGCCACCTCCTTCTGGAAGCTATCCGGAAGGTATTCTTTCTCTTACGGGCGAACATTAGAAAATACCCCTCAGTTGCTGTGTGCAGGCTGGTCATGTAATGTTGTTCTGAGCTTCCATTTCCTCGTCTGTAAAAAGCTGAAGTAGGCGATTTCTGTGGTGATCTAAGAATTGTGCTGTTTTCCACGACTGAGACGCCTGCTCAGGGACGCACTTGGTGATCGCAGGTCCAGCACTGCGCTGGGCCCTGGGGTGGGGAAGTCGGCCTCTAGGGAAGCCATTAGGGAGGAGCTGCTTCCTGAGAAATCTGACCGAATGGCCACATCCTGAGAACACAGTCCTGACTTCTTAGTTCACATTACGCAGTTAAGTTAGGGTTTTAGAAAACATCCCGCTTGAGCCTGAGCACTGTTTCCCCTTCTCTGCTGTAGCAGATATGGGCGGAGAAGCAGCCTGCGGGGAGCAGAGGCCGGTGAGGTGCGGTTGGGACTCCTGAGGAGCACACTCTCTGTCTCCCTGGTCCCTCTAAGAGTCCGTATTCTGTCACTCTTATTTCCTTTTCAAGGGGCTATGTGGTTTACAGAGCATCGTCATACGTGTTGTCTTTTGAGCCCGACACAGCGCTGTGACGCAGGCAGGATCTTTGTAGAGGAAGGCGCAGGTCCGGAAGCTGTGGAACACCTGGTACTTGGCAGGGACGGGGCGTCACACCTGCCAGACCAGGACTCCCTCAGGCTCATTCTTCCACAGTCACCAGAAGTGGAGTTGAGGCTGGTTAAAGGAACTAGCACGAAGAGCCATAGATTGGTCTAATTAAGTTAAAACAACTCGTGCTACTTTATTATACAAACAATGCTACTGTAAGGAATTCGAACTTCACAGACACTGAGTGTAGCAGCGAGAAGCCTCGTAGTCCATCCCTTCTGAGTTGGCCACCGTCAGGTTTTGTTGGTTTTGGATCTTTCTCTTCCTTTTGTCACCTTGGAAAAGCTCCCATCCTGCCAGCCTTCAGTACCAAGTGAGGGGCAGGGCTTCCACACCTCCCTCAGAAAGGCCTGCTGGGTCCCACAGGAGGAGACCCTGAGGTCAGCCCAGCTGGGAGCCTCTGGAGCTCCAGGACAAAGCAGCAGATCCTACAGGAGATTAGAGCCGGAAAGGTCCCCGATAAAAATCAAGGCAACAAACTGTTTGGTTTGGTGACCTTTTCTCGTACTCCTGAGGAGAAAATAGGCAGAGAGGCCGGTAAGGAAAATCCTGCTGGCCAGAAGCTTCATCCGAGGTGGGAGAAAAGCTGTAAATGAGCACAGGTAGCCAAAGCGCGTGCAAGTCAAGTCACGCAGAGTCTATAGGAGCCACAGGACTGCCCAGCCCTGCAGAAGTGGACTGATCACGTGCCTGGCTCACTAGGAGGTCCCAGGAGGCCTCCCTCTGTGGTGCTTTCTCTCCACAAAAGCCCTGAGCACTTGCAAAATGAGTGCTTAGAAGCAGTGGAGAAGCGGATCGGACTTTTGTACTCTGGTAATCTGCTTCTTGATTTCGCGTAGCATTGAGACCAAACATGAAAAACTATATTCCAGAACAAGATTTTTAAAGTTTCTCAGTTGCTTTAAGTTCATTGTATCCAATGTCTTTTTTTTTTTTTGAGACAGGGTCTCACTTTCTTGCGCAGGCTAGAGTGAGTGCCGTGGCGTCAGCCTAGCTCACAGCAACCTCACACTCCTGGGCTCAAGCGATCCTTCTGCCTCAGCCTCCCGAGTAGCTGGGACTACAGGCATGCACCACCATGCCCGGCTAATTTTTTCTATATATATTAGTTGGCCGATTAATTTCTTTCTATTTATAGTAGAGACAGGGTCTCGCTCTTGCTCAGGCTGGTTTCGAACTCCTGACCTCGAGCAATCCGCCCGCCTCAGCCTCCCAGAGTGCTAGGATTACAGGCGTGAGCCACCGCACCCAGCTTCCAATGTCTATTGTGAGCAAAAAGGACACTCAGAACTGGGGATTCAGTATATAAGCAAAAGCCTTATCCAAAGAAGACTGACCTGATATTTAAATTCCGTTTCTCACTGGACTTTGCAGGCAGAAGACTTCCTGGCAATTCTGACTCCTGGGCCCTGGGCAAGCGGCTCTTTCATCCCGGGCATTTCCAGAGCTTTGTTTTCCAGAGACAGATGAAATGTGTTACCACAACATTTGGTAAATGTTTGGTCTGTACTAAGAAAGAAGTATGCATTATAATGTTTAACCCTAAGGACTAGAAATCTGTCCTCTTCAGCATAATCTCATAGTCGGCCCCGTCGTGTTTTGACATGTGTTCATGGAGAACACTGCTGGCAATGGAGATCTAGTAACCGTGAGAGTCGGCACTTATAACAGCTGTACAACTAAATGATTGGGTTGATCGAGGACTGGGTTGATGTAAAACTTGATTACTCTAAAAGCCCAAATACTCAAAAATTTAAATTTCCATATAATATTGTCTCTAAAAATAATGCTCAAGGACTCATAGTAATTTTCATTTCAAATAACAAAACACAAATCGTCCAAAGATACAAGTGGGCTGTGACTAACTTCAAGATGTTGATGCCAACTGTCAACACTAAAGCTCCCTGCTGGTTTCACCTACAAAGGCAGTTCTTTCCTGGGTTATGATAAAATCCTGGGGCTGAAGTGACAATTGGGAAGTACTTCCTGCACAACTGGCAGTTCTCAGGCCAGGCAGCGTGAGTCCTGGCACCGGGAAGTGTGCCTCAGCAGGCTGCATGCGCAGCCGGAGCTGCTGGCGTGAGGACATGGCTGAGAAACCAGCAGCCTTTGCTCCGAATTCTCCTCTGGGTGCAGCTGGCCGTCACATCCGTTGAGTTTTTCAGCAATCTTTCCACACTCCTCGCAGTAATGGTGACGTTCTGCCATTCTGAACCTCAGTTGGGTTCAATTACTTTGTCTTTTTACATTTTTATCTTGGATTTCTCAGATGTTTTCTTAATTTGTGTGGAGAGCGCCCAGGCAGTAACGAGAAAGGAAGCACAGTTGTTACAACACCCGAGGACACTGAAATTGCATCATATTACTGAGAAGATATCTGATGGCCTCAAAAGCAGGTCATTTATGCTTTAAGGTCTAGGAGAGAAGTGAACATCTAGATTGCATCATGTGCAGCAAAGATCCAGGTGCTTCTGCCTGTGGCCCCGGCTGGACAGTGTCCGTGAGGAGGGTGGGGAGAACAGAGGCTGCAGGGGTTTACGGAGAGGGATCCTGGGCTAGAAAATGACAGTCCTCACTGTCTGCCCCTTGCCAGCTGCTGGGAACTGAACTCAGCCAGGCTGGTCACATACGTTGCCCAGAGTTTTGCTGCTGTGTTGTTTTGGATGCATGTAACAGTAACCACGGAAAAGCTGGGTGAGGATTAACTACTCTCTGACAACTTCGTTATGAAAGTTTGTCACAGGTCAGACTCTGCCTTATCTAGACCCGTGTTTAGCAACCGTTCACTCACTAGCTAGCAGGCACAGCACATGGCTGCTCTGCACTCTTGGTGAGTTGCAGCTCTTATTCCGTCCAGGTGCTCCGAAAGGGCCACCCATCAGGGCAGATGTGGCAGTATTTCAGCCTATTACTTATAATTCCATTGGGGTGGCTTAATGCTGGTTTTCTGCTTCTAGTTATTAGCTAGCTTTCTGTAAAGTTTACTCGTTAACTAAATCCATGCACTCACACATCAACATGGGCCCTAGTGAAAAGGCATGATAAATGTTCATTTATTTCCTTTTCTACCCAATTTTGAAAGGAATTGGTGTAATTGCTATTTCAGTTTAAAAAAAAATTTTTTTTTTTTGCTTTGAGCATAATGGACTCATGAATTTTCATAGATTTAATATGTTTCTATCAACTATGATTATTTTTCTTTTTGACCCAAAAGTCATACCTTTGGCCACGAGTCCCTTTAAAGGTATCCTTTGGTATGATCTCATTAATCTTTGAAAGCCTCCATGTTTTCTGGTACAAGATGATTTCTGCTCACCTTGTCCCCTGGCTGCCCCCAACATGCAAGAGAGCATGTTTATCTAAGGAGCTCTGGCCCCATTTATGAGGACTGGTACTGGAGCAACAGACGGACTCTGGGCACTCATATGCTGCTAGGGGACACTGCTTCTTGGCCCTTTCAGTGGACAGTGCTGGAAAGGTCTCCCTAAATAGCAAGTTCATATTGATATTTCCACTTCAGTTCTAGTATAGAATTTCTACTTAGTTTATTTGATTTTATAACTAAACCTCTTATACCGAATAGCATTATTTCTAATAATCCAAATATTTCATACTTTTTTGCCTTATCCAAAAGTATAAAAAATAGTTTCATAATAACAATACCATTATTACCACAATGAAACTACTGAATAAAAGTTCAAAATTCACTTTTGTCCTCAAAATGCATTTTCTTTTTTTTTTTTGATAGTCTCACCCTGTTGCCCGGGCTAGAGTGCCGTGGCATCAGCCTAGCTCACAGCAGCCTCAGACTCCTGGGCTCAAGTGATCCTCCTGCCTCAGCCTCCTGGGTAGCTGGGACTATAGGCATGTGTCACCAAGCCCGGCTAATTTTTTACATTTTTAGTTGTTTGGCTAATTTCTTTCTATTTATAGTAGAGATGGGGTCTCGCTCTTGCTTAGGCTGGTCTCGAACTCCTGAGCTCAAGTAATCCTCCCACCTCAGCCTCCCAGAGCGCTAAGATTATAGGTGTGAGCCATGGCGCCCAGTCAAAATGCATTTTCAAAGTACGTTTCTTCCAAACAATAGTTCTAAATTCATCTGTGCTATGTAAGTACTCATCCAATGGACAGTTTAGTACAAGTGTTTGTCATTTCAGTGTAAAAGTTTTTGCATTCTAGCAGCTGCTAGTTCCTAGGTGGTACTTTTGGCTCTTACTCTGAGCTGAGCCCCAGGAGGTTGGAGGCTGGAAGTCAGGTCTACCAGGGAACTTCGAGATGATTTGACCACCTAAGCAATTCTGTCTCTGTACCTGCTTCAATTCCCATCATTTAGTCTGTCTATATTAATGAGTTCTAGCTAAAGGAATCAATTCTACCTTTTTTTTTTTTTTGAGACAGAGTCTTGCTTTATTGCCCAGGCTAGAGTGAGTGCCGTGGCGTCAGACTAGCTCACAGCAACCTCAAACTCCTGGGCTCAAGCAATCCTGCTGCCTCAGCCTCCTGAGTGGCTGGGACTACAGGCATGCGCCACCATGCCCAGCTAATTTTTTCTATATATATTAGTTGGCCAATTAATTTCTTTCTATTTATAGTAGAGATGGGGTCTGGCTCCTGCTCAGGCTGGTTTCGAACTCCTGAACTCGAGCAATCCGCCGCCCACCTTGGCCTCCCAGAGTGTTAGGATTACAGGCGTGAGCCGCCACGCCTGGCCTCAATTCTACCTTTTATTATTTAATTTCTAGTACTGTTAGAATCCAGATATTTTAACTTTCTAATCTTGTCCTGAAAGATTATCTTCTGAAAGTTTTATCTTATGCCCTTTTTGAGTTACAACTTTTCTAAGTAAAAATAATCATATCCAACCAAAATACATACCATGCTATGTATTTCCTTACCAAGGTTTGAACTGTATAAATTCAAATCGTTCTCTCTGTCAACATTCTCTTGACCTTGTGTGAATCACTGTTTAATTTTCCTGTAGGGGGATTTTAAGGAGGCAGAAGGTATCTTAAGATTCCACATGATAAGCAAAGGCCACAAGTGTGAACCTAGCTCTTTAGGTTTTGCCTGAAACCTTTTCTTTGTTCATAAGTCAACATGCAGACTTTTGAATGAAATGAAATGCAGACTTTCATTGTGTATTTTCTAGGACAACTAAATACCCTTCAAATAGCTCACCTACCTCAAACCTTTCAGTGACTACAGTTATATACTTAAAAACACAAAACAAAGAAACTAGGAATTGTGCATAACCAAATTTGTTTCAGCAGCACCATGCCTGAAGCACAGGTTTGGCCTACAGTGCCATGAGACACAGCTGGCGGCTAACGTGTGCAGCAGGGAGTTTCTTCATAACGTCTTTTTAATTCTGGCCAAGAGGGATGAAGTAAGAGCACAGGGCAGAGCACTCTGCCGACGGCTCCAGTAGCATGTCTTGGGCACATGGGTGTCCCTTGCCGTCCGCACCTACAGTACTTCTCATTCAGCAGACAGAACTGAGCCACGGCCATGCAAACACAGCAAAGGATTGATGGGCAGACCCCGTTTTTAAAGGTTTGCTTCATTTAAATTCAGCCACATTTATACTTTCTTCTAAAAACCTTTTTAGTTAATAATGATAATGTCATTATTTCTTATTGTAGTTTTCAAAGAAGTTGTTACTTAGAGCAAAGATTGACTCTCTAAAAATAATTAGGGTATATTAGCCAATTGGGGATTGGGTAATGAATCTTAGCAGTTACTTTTTCTAGAAAAATGCTATGAAATCTCTTTTGAAGAAGATAACTTCTTAGTTGGACAAAGCAAGCTTAAAATGTTTTCAAAATAGTCTGAAAACTTTCTGAATACATGAGGGAGAATTCTACAAATTTCATTTAAAATTTAAAAGACTTCTTTTTCACTTAGAAAGGAGAATTAGACAAACTTTCAAATAAATGTGTGTATTTCCCCATGTTGGCATTCGCTGTCTTAGATCAGACAAGACCTTCTAGGTGAATCTCTGCGTCAGCCCTCAGGCCATGCTGGAAAGGTTTGCCAGTCTCCTCCAGTAGACTGCGGGCTCCTTGGGAGCTTTGCAGTGGGTATTCGTCATAATCATAGCCCCTAACAGTTTAAATAACCTTTATATGTTTTATGAAGTTCCTAAACTTCCTTTTTATCAGCCTGTCTCCCAGCACACCCCCTTGCAGCCAGCAAGCAGGGCAGTAGCCTCAACTTGGCCAGTTGGACACACGCAATAACGCTTTAGATTGGAATTATCACAGGAAGCAGGCTCTCTGCAGAACATCCCCCCTGCTGGTCTCTGCAGCTTTTGTGACCAGGAGTGGTGGCTAGTTGTGGTAGCAGCAGAAATGGGGGCACCTTTCTCATGTATTTAGTGCCACAGCATTGTTTGGGTGTTGGTCCTGAATGAAGCAAAGTCTCAAACTCATTCCCATTCGCCAATATGATAACTTGGTTTTGTGAGCAACCTCATATACTTTAGCAAATCCCTTTTCTTCTTAAACTGGTCAGAGTAGATTCTGCTATTTGCCATTAGGAACTCTACCCAAGCTCAGACAAGTGACATGACTCATTAGCCGTCATATCCTCAATTCCTGGCGGCAACTCAGAGGAGGAGGAGGACCTGAGCACGTGGAAGTGGTGCAGTGTGGTGTCCTCTCCGGCGAGGCCACGGGCCTGCCACCTGCTTTTGCAGGCCCAGAGGCTTTTCCCAGTGCCTAAGGCTCTGCCCGAGTATTAGATGTACTGGGGATGGGCTGTCTGACTTGGTCCATCTGGGCTGCTACAACAAATACCATAGGTTAAGTGGCTTAAACCAGCGGTCCCCAACCTTTTGGCACCAGGGACTGGTTTTATGGAAGACAACTTTTATGCAGACCAGGGAGTTGGGAGTGGGGAGGATGGTTTAGGATGATTCGAGCGCATTACATTTATTGTGCAAACCTCTCTGCTAATGCTGATCTGTATTTGCAGCCGCTCCCCAGCACTAGCATCACCACCTCAGCTCCACACAGATCATCAGGCATTAGATTCTCATAAGCAGTGCGCAGTTTACAGTAGGGCTTGAGTGCCTATGAGAATCTAATGCCTCTGCTGATGTGACAGGAGGCGGAGCGCAGGCAGTGATGTGAGCGATGGCGAGCAGGTGTGAGTACAGATGAAGCTTGGCTGGCTCACCGCCTGCTGTGCAGCCCGGTTCCTAACAGGCCATGGACCAGTACCAGTCCACAGCCCGGGGGCTGGGGACCGCAGGCTTAAACAACAAACACTTATCCTCATAGTTCTGGAGCCTGGGAAATCCAAGATTGCCAGCAGATCTGGTGTCTGGTGAGGGCTGCTTCCTGTTTTGCTATCTTCTCATTGTATCTTCACATGGTAGAAAGAGGCAGAAAGCTCTCTTGGGCTTTTTTTTATAAGGGCACTAATCCCAGTCGTGAGGGTGCTACCTTTGTGACCTAATCACCTCCAAAGACCCAACTCCTAATAGCAGAGGAGGTTAGGATTTCAATATACGAATTTTGGGGGACATGGCTGTAAACTAAAATAAAATCCTAAGCCCCCCTGCCAATGGAATGTACCCCACTCTTAGCCAAGGGGACCCCAGCAAAACCTTAAAAGTGAGTTCCTGGCCATGAAGGGAGGGAGGGTGGACATGCCTCATTATAAGCCCTCCCTGTTGGAGTTTAGATAAAACAACTGACCAGCATTAATGTTAGCAGAGATCGTAAGACTGACAAAACAGACTCTTTGTGACAATAAGACACCAAATTACTAACAGGACCTAAGGCCATGCAAGGCAAAGGTCAAGTCATGCCTGCAGACCATCAATTGCGTAACAGATCACTTGAGTCTGTACATTGCAGCTTGTCTCTGATTAACAGACTTCCTTGTCTTAACTTAAAACATTTCAAGCCTTTAGACAAAGCTTTGTTTCTTTAACCAATTACAAATCAAAGAGTCTTTGAACCCACTACAACTTGTAAGCCCTCACTTTAAGACAGTCTGCCTTTTTGGGCCAAACCAATGTATATCTTCCATGTATTGCTTTATAATAATCATTTCACCTGCAAGTCCTGTCTCCCTAAAATGTATAAAACCAAACTGTAACCCGACTGCCAGGGGACCGCTTCCTCAAGGCTTCTTGGAGGTGGCGCCCCAGGCCGTTGGTCATTCATATTTGGGTCAGAATAAACCTCTTTAAATTATTTCACAGAGTTTTGGATTTTTCCCATTAGCATAGCATTCAGTCCATAACAAGAAGGTACACAACAGCAGAATGGGACGGGCACAGTGGCTCACACCTATAATCCTAGCACTCTGGGAGGCCGAGGTGGGAGGATTGCTTGAGCTCAGAAGTTTGAAACCAGCCTGAGCAAGAGTGAGACCCCGTCTCTACCAAAAAGAAATATATATATATATTTTAAAAAGAACAGAATATCTTTTCAGATTTTATAATAATGAATAAAAGTTGTGCATGGACTGGAAAGGCTCATGTTGGCAGAGTAAGTGCACTCTATATTTGACCCCAGTAAAAGAGCCCAAGAGTGAAATTAGAACAGGAATCACAGGAACAAAAAAAGGAAGAAGGAAAGAAGGAAGGAAGGGGGGGGGGAGGCAGGCAGTGCATGGTGGCTCATGCTTGTAACACTTGGGAGGCAGAGATGAAAGGATCCCTTGAGCCCAAGAGTTCAAGGAGGAAGTGAGCTATGATCACGTCACTGCACTCCAACCTGGCAGACAGACTGAGACCCTGGTCAGAGGAAGGGAGGAAGGAATTTCAAAGTTCAGGTTGATTACATCGCACTTAGCACAAGGGACTTCACTGTGGCCTGGTCTAGTCCGCTGGGGCCTGGTGCAGGAGGCTAGTCCAAAGTGATGGCCTCCTATAAATGTTAACACCTACTGTTGCTAATTTGTCACCAAAGATATTTTAAAGAATATAAATAAACAGCCAGATGAATAGATACACAGGGAGAGGTTCAGGAGTGTCCTGAGCACAGGAGCTTGTACCCATGGTATTGGCTTGCATGATGCTCCCAGTGCGTAAATAGTATGTTCCTGTCGACTCACCCAGAAGCTCTCTGAACCCAGTCTTTTCAGATTTTTATGGAGGCCTCATCATGCAGGCACAACTGATTATCAGCCACTGGTGACTGACTCAACCTCCTGCTCCTCTCCCCTCCAAGGTGGGGGAGGCAGGGGAAGGGTAGAGTAGGGCGGAAAGTTCCACCTCTCTGTCTACAGGGTAGTTTCCTTGGCAATCCCTCTCATCCCTCCAGCCATTGTTCATCTCTTTGGCATACAAAAAGACTCTCACTTTGGAGATTCCAAGGCTTTTTAGGAGCTATATGCCTGGGGGGAGAGGGGGAGGGAAACCAAATATATTTTTCTTACTAGAAATCTCAAGTAGGAAACAACAAAACCCCACACCTGGAAGTATTATAGCAAAACCTAAGACTATCAAATGCAAAGAGAAAATTCTAAAACCTTCCAGAGAGAAAGAATCAATCATCTATAAATAGGGTGACTAGATACCTATAAATAAGTAGATCAAATGTCTCAGTTGACAAAGCTGATGGTTCTTGTTTATGCCTACTGGCAAGGCTTGATTACTAGTCCTGGTTGAATGATAAGTTATATCATCATCCTACCTATGGAGAAGTAAGAATTAGATTGATAGTGGATTTTACAATAGCAAAATAGTACAAGGGAATAATAGTGTAATGTTTTTAAAGTATTAAAAGAACTTCAAATATTAAAATTTTTATCCAGTCAACTTGTCACTCAAATGTGAGAATATGATAAAAAATATTCTTCATACAACACCCCCCAAATTTTCCCACAAGTTTAAAATGCTCTTGCAGGAAGGATTTAGATAAGAAAATAAACAATTCCACAAAATTTCTTTAAGACATGGAAATTAAGGGTGATCGAAATACCTAGGTAAAGTTCATTACAGGACTTGTTAAAAGAAAAATGTTAAGACAAATTAACAGAATTTAATTGAGCAAGGAATGATTCATGAATCAGCAACACTGAACTGGTGGAGGTTTGGAGAGCTCTGCTCCTCTATAGAGAGAAAAGAGAAGTGAGGGACAGAAACAGGTCACAGCTCTGTATCTGCCTTCACTGTCCACAGTCTGGTCAGTGGGCAGCCTGTGATTGGCTGAAGGTTGGCTGCTCTGATTGGCTGAGACCCAGCTATTTGTAACAAAATATACTCCTAAATTTGGCTTTCAATTAGTTACCTACTAAGTTAGTTTGCAGTTCCTTACTTAGGGATTCAAGGTATGGAGGCAGCCTCGGGCAAAATCTAATTTAACAGGACAAAAAAGTACAGACAGTGTATCCATAGAGCCTAGAACTAAAATATCAACATGATGGGGACTTTTAGTTGAAGTCAATGCTCCTCTACTATTCTGAAAATCCTAGGGCCCTTAAGAATTATGCTAAATCTATCTGCCTGTGCTCTATACATTGAAAAACAAAGTCTGCTCAAGCCTGTAATCCTAGCTCTCTGGGAGGCTGAGGTGGGCGGATCCTTTGAGCTCAGGAGTTCGAGACCAGCCTGAGCAAGAGTGAGACCCCATCTCTACTATAAATACAAAGAAATTAATTGGCCAACTAATATATATAGAAAAAAATTAGCTGGGCATGGTGGCGCATGCCTGTAGTCCCAGCTACTTGGGAGGCTGAGGCAGCAGGATTGCTTGAGCCCAGGAGTTTGAGGTTGCTGTGAGCTAGGCTGACGCCACGGCACTCACTCTAGCCTGGGCAATAAAGTGAGACTCTGTCTCAAAAAAAAAAAAAAAAAGAAAAAAAAAAAAAGATAAACAAAGTCTGGGTGATGTCGCCTCTGTTTACAACATGGTTTACTGAATATTTTAAGTCCATTCTTAAGACCAACTTCTGAGAAAAAAAGATTACTTTCTAAATATTGTTGACCATTAACAATGCACCTCTGGTCACCCCAGAGCTCCGAAGGAGACGCACAAGGAGATGAATGTTGTTTCAAGCCTGCTAACGCAACAGCCGTTCTGCAGTCCATGGATTAAGGAGTAATATCAACTTTCACATCTTATTATGTAAGAAGTACCTTTTGTAAGGCTGTGGATCTAGGCAAAGTCAACTGAACACCTTCTGGAAAGGACTCGCCATTCTAGATGCCATTAAAAACATCTGTGATTCATGGGAGGAGGTCAAAATATCAACATTAACAGGAATTTGGATGACGTTGATTCCAACTCTCACGGATGAGTCTGAGAGGTTCAAGACTTTAGTGTTGGAAGTAACTGCACATGTGGTGGAAACAGCAAGAGAACTAGAATCAGAAGTGGAGCCTGAAGATGTGACTGAATTGCTGCAATATTTATTATTTCATCATAAAACTTTAACAGGTGATGAGCTGCTTCTTATAGATGAGCAAAGAAAGTGGTTTCTTGAGATGGAGTCTCCTCCTGGTGAAGGTGCTGCGAACACTGTGGAAGGGACAACACAGGCTTTATTTAGAATATCACATAAACTCAGCTGACAAAGTAGCAGCAGGGTTGGAGAGGGTTGACTCCAAGGTTGAAAGAAGTTCTGCAGTGGCCAAAATGCTATCAAACAGCATCACATGCTACAGAGGAATCTTCTGTGAAGGAAGAGTCAATTAATGGAGCAAACCTCATTGTTTTATTTTAAGAAACTGCAACACCCCAACCTTCAGCAACCGCACGCTGATCAGTCGGCACCATCGACATCAGGGCCAGACCCTCCACCAGCAAAAAAGGCTACAACCCACTGAAGGCTCAGATGATCATCAGTATTTTTAGTAATAAAGTATATTACAATTAAGGTATGTACATTGGGGTTTTTTTTGACATAATGCTACTGCACACTTACAAACTTCAGTGTAAACATAACTTTTGTATGCACTGGAAAAATGAAAAAATTTTCACGTGACTTGCTTTATTGCAGTATTTGTTTCACTGCAGTGGTCTGGAACTGAACCTGCAGTATCTCCAAGGTATGTATGTGTGTATATATATATACACACACACACACATATATACACATAATTTTTATTTTTCACCTATCAAATTATAGAAGACAGAAAAGCCTGACAGTCCATCCCATTGGCAAGGCTGTGGGCAAACACGCTCACACGTTACTGGCTGGAATGCACAGCTGCGAAAACCTCCTGCAGGGGAATTTGGGAATATCGAGCAAAACTACACATGCATTTAATGTGGACCCAGCCATCCTGCTTCTGAGAATTTAATCTGAAGATACTCCTCTGTGGCTGGCAGCCTCCAAAATGTCCCTGAGTGATCCCCACCTCGTGGTATTCATACTCTTGTGCAATGTCCTTCCCTTGAGTGGGAGCTGGCCCTGGTAACCCAATTCTAATGAACGGAATATGGCGAAAGTGATGGAATGCCATTTTGGAGATCAGGTTACAAAAGACCAACTCACACCTTGCTCAACTTGTCCTGCTGTGTCTTGCTTGCTCATTCTAGCGAAGCCAACTGCCAAGCTGGGAGCCACCCCGTGACAACAAGGGCCGGAGTGCAGCCTCTGGCCTCCAGACAGCCAGGAACGGAGGCTCCCAGTCCAACCTGCAAGGCACCGTATCCTTCCAATATCCTGTGAGTGAGCTTGGAAGCAGATCCTCCCTCAGGTGAGACCGCAGCCCAGGCCGACTGTGTGCCTGCGGCCTGTGGGAGACCCTGAGCCAGAGGAGCCAGTGAGGCTGTGCATAGGTGCCTGACCTACAGCCCCTGTGGGAGTTTAAACGTCTGATGTTTACGCTGTTAACTGTGGAGGGAGTTTGTTACACAGCAATAGATAACTGACAACCTCCAACATTAATATATATGTATGTGTGTGTATGTATATATACACATACACACTCATATGCATTAGGTTACTTCGTTGCAACATTTTCTTACTGGAAACAACTTAAGCAGTCATTGAGGAGACGATGGGGCGCAATGGCATGTTGATAGTGTGCAGCTGTTCAAAAGAGAGAGAGCAAGAGAGAGGGGGGAAGACCTCTACAAACTGATACTGTCCGATTCTAGGATATACTATTTAAATGAAAAAAGCAAAATGCAAACAGCATTTATAGTACATTATCCTTCACATAAGTAGGCAGAAAGCATACATGTATCTGCTCTTTGTGCAAAAGAAAAAAGAAGTATGAACCGTAAATTGCTGAGTTAGCGACCCACAGGGGCAAGTCCAAATGGGGTGAAGAGAACGAGGAGGAACTGGAGAAGGGACTTGGGGATGGGGCCCCCTTTTGGTACAGTTCTGGCCCTTACAACAATGGTTAATACTCCTCCAACATTAGTATTGAGTATCAGCTGGGATGTGGGGGAACCCAAAGTGGGATGTAAACAGGACCAGATGAGCCTGAGTCATGAACGGGTACCTGTGCTGAAGGGAGTGGCGAGAACAGCTACCCTGTGTAATCTGGAAAGCAGTACAGTGACTGGGCACTGTAACGCTGCAGACAGAAGTATCTACACACAAAGATTTCACTCTCATCCGGAAATGTGTTTTCCACCAGAGTCAGAGTAATGAATTTTGAAATGACTTTATGTTTAATTTAGGAATGAGCAAATAAGTAAATATGCTGTGGGTGATGAGAGCCAGGTTTCTCACTGCCAGGAAAAGGAGTCACACATAAGGAAAGGGGAGGACAGAATGGACGGCAGGCATCAGAATGGCCCTGTGGTTAACATATACAGAAATGATATTAATAGTATATGAGCCATTTGTGTATGTGTTTATATACACACCAGGAGTTATATATAATGTAGATCTATACCCACAGGAGTCATATATCGTATTTATGGATAGATACAGAATCACAGACACACACAGATGTGAGTGCATGGGGTGCACGTACACACACACGTTCCCCTCAGCTCTGTCTGCCCAGGTGCCCGGCCGCAATGACACACCAACAGCAACGAGCATACCCAGACATTAGCTACTGGTTCCTGAGTATGACTTTTCAATAAAGAGAACCAGAGCTCCTTAAAAAAGGGTGACTCCAAGGCTGGGCTGGGAAAACACAAGACGAGCTTACAGCATCTGGTGCCAGAAGTTAAGGAAGTGCTCGGAAAACAATGAGGGCACGTTGGCAGAAAACAACAGCTTAAAGCAGCTCCCAGTGGCCCAGTCTGGGACAATTTCTGAAACAAAATAAATCAGTGATTCACAGAATAAAATAAATACACATGAGCCCACAGTCATATTAATAACTGAATGAATGAATATTACATATAAACGTGCAAGCAGTAGAAAAGATAGCTCTTCCTTACGGTAGAATTTCAAAAAATAAATGTAGAAACAATGATGGAAATAAAAATTTACCATTTGGCCAACACCGCAGTAATAATGGGCACGGCAAGAATCATGGACTGATGCTAAGAGTCGCGGTGGATGTCATGAGAAATGACACTTGCTAGCTCAAAACATCTTCCCATGAAGTCCGCATTAATGACAGAGAGAACAGTGAAGTCCCTCCACAGTGAAGAAACCCGGCTGATGCCCTCCTGCCCGGGGGAACAGGGTCCACAGCCCCTGTAAAAAGATGAAAGACATATAGACACCAAGCCCCGCCAGCGCAATGCAGGGAGAAGGACGCAGCATGGCCCATGTGACGTTCTTGTCAAGACCGCACAACCCGGCGTGATCACGCAGAAATACCAGACGGACCCACGTCTGGGGACATTCTACGAAGGAACTGGCCAGTAACCTTCAAGCGTGCTAAGGTCACGAAAGATAAAGAAAAGCAATCACTGTCACAGGTGGGTGGAAGCCAAGGAGACAGGACTGCTGACTTCAACGGGGACTGGATCCTGCATAGGAATACGCACTCGGGGACACCTGGAGAGACGTGACAGGTGGAGACTAGCCCTGTCGCATCAGGGCTACTTTCCTGGCCTTCACCGCTGTAGCCTGGGTGCGTAAAATGCTAACGTTAAGGGAAATCAGGGGAAGGGTATAAGCAAATGATACTATTTTTGCAAGTCTAAAATGATCTGGAAAGGAGACATCACACAGGACAAAGAGGGACACTATAAAAACTATGACATTACAATACCTAATGTATGTTAAAGTGCTCTAGGCACCCTGCACACCACCACTTCCCCTGCTACAGAAAGAGACTGAGCCACAGGGAGGTTAGGTAACTTGTCTGGGATGGATCACACAGTCAGGCAGGTTCAAACTCTGAGCCCCGCTCTTTTAGACCAGAATCCACTCACCTGACTACTAAGGAATGCTAAAAAATTACAGTTTCCAATTATCGTTCTGTTAAATTTCAGCAGTCAGCTGTTCACCCAGGACAACTCCGACGTTTATATTGCCCACAGTCACGTTGGCTAGAATGTTTGTCGTATTTTACCTGGTTCCCATCACAAGCTCCTTAACCACAGTGTCGGCAGGTCTCACCCAGCCGGACTTTTCCAAACCTGAGCTCAGATGAAACGTAACCAGAGTGACACCAGTCCGTGCAGAAGAGCCTGGCGCCCCGCAGGCGCCCGCTCTGTGTCCTGTTTACACTGGGACGTTGGGCCGTAGGCAGAACTGCAAAAAGCCAAGGACAAAAGTAGTAACAGAAATGGAGGCTTCTGAGTTAAAAAAAAAAAAAAAAAAGGAAGAAATTTGCTGACTTGCCTGTTTTAGCAACCAGTCAAAATTTCCAGTTTGCAATAAAATACACTTAAATCAGTAAAATCTCCTATGCCCCTGAAAGCCTGCACAGATGCCACTATTCCCATCATAAGTTGAGGTGACATAGGGACAAGATACCGGGTTGTGGCAGGAGAGACTGTGCCCTGTCCTCCCTAGGAGCACGAGGCCCAGGGAGAGCCCCAATTACGACGCCCGTGCCCTCCTGAGTGCTGAGACCATCTGTGGCAAAACTTCGCCACCTTGTGGCGTCTCAAGATTCAAACTTTGAGGCGTCTCCCTAAAGTTTGCTGTAGGGAATATAAAAGCACTTTCAAAACACACACATTCTCCTATTAGAATATCCCTTTTCTCTACTAATATGTTGATGAAAGCCTAGGACAAAAACTACACCGAGTTTTGTAGATCTAAATTTCTCAGATTTGCTGTCTGGGCTAGGTGAGGTGGGGCGAGGACTGTCTGAGAGAAGAATAAAACGGTCATTTTTGTTTGTAACCAAGCCTTCTGCAAGAGTGATTAACAAATGGCCCTGGCGCAAAAGAAGGGAAGCTACCCCGTGACTGCCTTCTGCCTCCATAACCGTAGCTATACGGGAAACGCGGGTGGCGAGAGCAGACTCTGACGTCTCGAAAGGGTGCTGGCCAAGGTCCTCAGCCCTCCCTCCCAATGTGGTGGAGCCGGGGAAGGCTCTGGTCACAAAGTGTCACTTGCTCTGCTCCTGACCAGCTATAACATGGCAAGAAAGTCGCTTGCAAGAAAGTCCCTGGACCTTTGGTCTGTTATTTAAAAAAAAAAAAGGAGGAAAGACAAGATAATTTCTAGTGAACGCCTGGAATTATAACCCTTTGCCCACTGATTCACTGCAAAGAGTATTTGTGGAGCATCCACTACATTACGTGGCTACTCGAGATTCTGGAAGTACATGAGGAGAAAAACCCCGAACAGGAGAGACGTGCTCCCCACTTCAGGAGCTCAGCCCATGGGGGGATGCCCACGCCTTGGGAAAGCACGCCGCGTCGAGGGCAGGGACACTGTGACATTACTCCATTAACAAGCAGGCCGGGTGCGGTGGCTCACGCCTGTAATCCTAGCACTCTGGGAGGCCGAGGTGGGTGGATCGCTCAAGGTCAGGAACTAGCCTGAGCAAGAGCGAGACCCCGTCTCTACTACAAATAGAAAGAAATTAATTGGCCAAGTAATATATACAGAAAAAATTAGCCGGGCATGGTGGCGCATGCCTGTAGTCCCAGCTACTCGGGAGGCTGAGGCAGAAGGATTGCTTGAGCCCAGGAGTTTGAGGTTGCTGTGAGCTAGGCTGACGCCATGGCACTCACTCTAGCCTGGGCGACAAAGTGAGACTCTGTCTCAAAAAAACAAAAACAAATAAACAAAAAAAAACAAGCAAACATGACATGTCCAAACTCTGATGAAAGGAAACCCAGGTAAAGGGCTGAAGAATCACATGGCACACAGCTAAAATACTGCACAGAATTTAGAAAAATGACCCCAAGTAACGCTATGCACCATCGGGAGGTGAAGCTGCACAGCCCACCTGGACGTAAGAAGTCAGGCTTGCTCCAATGGCAAAGGCTCTAGACTAGGGATTGTTGACAGGCAGGACAGAACACCAGTACACCCAACGCTTGGATTACCCTGGCGTTTATGATAATTGCCACAAATCCTCCCATTTATATTGAGGGAAATATGAAACTCGTGTCTGTACACAGAACAGTTTTCCATTTAACTTTTTAGGAACGTTTATGCATCAATTATATTTACTGCATTTGACTTGGACACAGCATATGAAAAGTCCCTGTCAAAGTTTTTGAAATGTATTCACTGTTCTGGGAATGGGGAAGACAAAGGAAGACTCGATAATTGTGATACAGGTTTAATGTATTTTCTGGCATTCGGATGTACATTGTCCTGGAGGAAGGACAGCGTGCAATTTGCTCAGCAAATGCACTGAGAGAGGGCCGTGTGCCAAGCAAGACCACAGTTCATGCACCATGGACGTTAATATCCTTTGCAGCAGCACAAATTAGTTATTTCCTTTTTTATTTTCTTTATTGTCTAAATTGATTGCTTAATGAAAAATTGTCATTCAATTTCTTATCCAGGAGAATTTCCAAAAGATGCAATCAACAAAAAAGCACATGGAATAATGTATTTCTCAGCAGAGACGGGAGAAAATTCAACAACAACAAAACTCACCCAAGGTCACAGAGCAAGTAAGTGATCAGATGGGGGACAATGATTTGTTTATCCAAACAAACGATGCAATGTCCATCACTGTTAGAGCGAGTGTTTAATACGTAGCAGGTAGGGCTCCAAATCTGTACTGTGTAATCTTATTTAAGCCTTATGACAACCCTGTGATGCAGGAACTATTATTGTTCTCAACTGACAGAGAAGAAAGAGGAGACAGAGAAGAACATGAAGTAAACTGGCCACACTGAATGGCAGAGTTGGGATTCAAGTAATAACTGCTTCCCCAACCTTGACGTAAACCACTGCTACAATGCCCCTATAGTGACCGTCAGCTCTTTGGCCAAATAGGCTTATCCAGTGGTCTTTGTCCCCAGCACCCATCACAGAAGCCCCTGCCTGCTGCTTCCCTCACAAGCGCCCCTTGGTGGTCGAAATCCTTTCTGGCTGTGACAGCTGCCACCAGCGACTCCCACCCACCACCGATGCTGGCTGAGGTCACCTGCAGCTGTTGCCACCGCATTTCCCCAGTGGGTGCGACCTCAACTCGACCCCCCACACACTGACCTGGCAGTGGGCACCACAGGGGAACTCACCTCTCCGTGGTCACCAGGCTGACCATCCATCTCATGTGTGGGATAGCCACTTGGATGTGGTGGCTGACCGCTCCCAGCTGAGTCCCTCCTTGGGAACTGCCCTCTACTGAAGACAGCCACCTTGCCCAAGGTCACGCCCGTCCCAGAGACAGCTCACATCCAAGAGGTCCACGCAGGAGATGCAGGGCCAGGCCTTTCGCCTCCACGGGGGCTGCCTCTGCGGGGCCACCCCAGCTCTGTGGTGGCTGGTGGCAGTCATGCGTCACGTAAGTATGGGGCTGCATTCTGAGAATCTTACTGTTAGGAGGCTTTGTCCTTGTGTGACTGTCACAGAGTACACTTACACAAACCTAGATGGTCTAGCCTACCGCACACCTAGGCTCTGTGGTCCGGTCTACTGCTCCTGGGTGACAAACCTGTGCAGCACGTTACTGTCATGAGCACTACAGGCAACTGTAACACGACGGTAAGGATTAGTGTATCTAAGCAGAAAGGCCCAGGAAACTACAGTGGTTTTGCGCATACAGTTCATCCTTGGCCGAACATCGGAATGTGGCGCACGGCTGTATTTCAGAGTCTCTGTGTGCCCCAGCTGCTCTTTTCATTCCCTACAGGTGGGCTCCAGTTGCCTGCAGATACCTGCAAGTCTGTTTCCCCTGAACACCATCTGATCTTGTGGTAAGGGAGGGCACCCGGGAGCTGAAGCTGAGGGTGGCCGTCGCTCCTGCGTGTCAGCCGGTCACTCTGGCAGTGGAATGGGGAATGGGCTGGGTGGAAACGGCGGGCAGGGAGCAGGGGTGCAATACCTGGAGAGAGCAAGGACGCTCCTGCTGCCAGGAGGTGGTGAGGATGGGGCGCTGGCAAAGAGGCTTGAGGTGGAGGAATGAGGACATCAAAGGAAATTTGCAAAGTAAGATCTCAGAGGGTTGGCAGCCACACGCTTGTTTTCATATAAGTATCCTTCACATCCACCTCCCGAATAGAAATGCCTCTGAATCCACCTCCTTCCACAAGCACCCGCAGAAGCTGCGGTGGAGCCCAGCACCTCTCACGCTCCCTGAGGACCTGGAGGCCTGAGGTTCTGCATGTGCAGCAGCTTCCGAGGCTACTGCCGTGGGCCCACCCCACGCACACTGAGCAGCAGGCTGTCTGCGCAAGCTGGAGCTCACCATGTGCGGTCTCACTTGCATTCATGCTTGATTAAGTCCTATTTCAAAACCCAATTCGTAAATTCTCCGAAGGCAGAGGTGGTCTCCTTTTATTCTTTAAATAAAGTGCTGAATACACACCACCACATGCTAAGGATTCCTTAAAGGCCAGATTAGTTTTTTTTTTTTTGAGACAGAGTCTCACTTTGTTGCCCAGGCTAGAGTGAGTGCCATGGCATCAGCCTAGCTCACAGCAACCTCAAACTCCTGGGCTCAAGCGATCCTCCTGCCTCAGCCTCCCGAGTAGCTGGGACTACAGGCATGCGCCACCATGCCCGGCTAATTTTTATATATATATATATTAGTTGGCCAATTAATTTCTTTCTATTTTTTTATAGTAGAGACGGGGTCTCGCTCAGGCTGGTTTTGAACTCCTGACCTTGAGCAATCCGCCTGCCTCGGCCTCCCAGAGTGCTAGGATTACAGGCGTGAGCCACCCCGCCGGCCAAGGCCAGATTAGTTTTAATTAGGTCGTAATTCAGTTGCTCTGATACACACTCTATCTATAGATTATATCCTAGCCATTACCACAGTTACCATAGGAACATGTTTTATTCCTCTGTGCAACACTGCAGTTGAATTTCCATCAACTAATTACAACAGGGACATAACAAATGGATAAGGGAAATAAGTTATCAAAAACGCTGAATTTACTTTTCCTTTTAAGCAACATCCAAAACTTGTTGACAGTTGGCGCAATAATGCAAAGCATCCATTCATGAAAGTGCATTTGTTTTCCTGGATTAGCAAATGTGCTTTCTGAAGGCCTCATGTGGACATCGGCAGTGTCTGGCACCGCACCGCACAGTGTGGCTGTGACCACTGTGACCACAGCAGGTTCCACGGCAGCCACGCCAGCTGCAGCAGGAAGATAAAGCAAATGGCAGAGCCTCCCTCTGCTCTCTTCACAGATGGGATCTGAGGAAGACATTTTCTCTCCTCATGGAGTTGGAGGTGTAAAAATTTCTCTTCCAGAAAACAGATGAGCCAACAGATGAGCATTAAAAAAAAAAATCCCCTTTGTGCCTTTCTTTGGAATAACGCTTACCAGCAAAATCTAAGAGCAGAGTTTGCTACAAGAGCAGATCCTTGGGGAAGGGCTGTGACCCGCTGGTCCTCATGGTCAGTGGTCCACACAGCTCGGCGCACAGGAAGAGAGGCTGAGGTCAAGGAAAACCGGGCTTATTTAATCCACACCCAGCAAAAGCTTCTGGATCTTTTCCTCGGCACTGGAGTGCTGGTCCACAAGCACCCAAGGGAGAACAAATGCCATCTGGGACTTCACAGCGGCGGGAAGGAGAGCAACACAGGTGAGGAGACTCTGTGAACTGTGCTCGTGGTCACCTCAGGCAACGGGGTGGCAGGACCCACCCCCTCTGTGCTGCAGTTCCACCCCTCTGCAGGCTTCACAGGGCCTGGCCTGGCACCTCTTCTGTCCCCTCGGGCTTCCTGCAGGGGTTCCGTCACTTGTGGGGCTCTGCCCAAATGTCTCTCAAATTTCTATCTCTAACCATCTGCACCTGGACGTCTCACAGCATCACAAACCACCTGCTGGGCATCTTTCTCTGAACGCCAGGCCTTCCCCTATCCGGTCCCCAGCCCCTGGACATTGCCTCTGCCACACCCTCCACACCCAATCACAGCCCCGTGCCATCCGTCCACTTCTGGAATATCGTGGCTGTTCACTTCTGCCCTCTCCACACTGCTCTAGCTGAAGGCACTGCAACCCTCCCCTGGTCTGAACATCCCTAACGGGTCCCTGAGGTCCACTCCGGGCCCTGAGACCCACTCACTGTCCAGGCATGAGCCAGAGTGAGCTTTCTCAAACGCAGGTCTCTTCTGTCACACACCTTTAGCAGCGTCCTATCCTAAGGACACAGTCCCAAAACAACACATGGTCTGCAGGTCCCTGCCGTGCTGCATGCTCTAGCTCACTGCTCCCTCTTGCTTGGGGAGCAGCTGTAAACACAGAAGAAGCTTTGCTGGCCGGCAGCTCTCCTCCTGTTGTGTGGCCAGTACCAGTCCTGCGGGGGTACGGACGGCAGAGTTTACACAGTTATTACTAACTGAAGACCCAAGTATCATTAGGGTTCAGTGTTGGTGTGCACAGAGCCGAATCTCAAGAGGTCCAGGAAGGCTTCCTGGAGGACAGGTCTCAGGTGGGACTTATCAATCAAGAAAGGAAGTGTGGAGGAGTTCGGGGGCAGAGGGACAAGGTATTTGGGGGGAGGTTTTCAGCAATAAGAACCGTGTGTAGAAAGGCCCGTGGGGGGCTACGGGCTTCACAGACTCAGCAGGGCAGTCTGGCATAGTCTGTGAATCTCTCCATGTGCTCATATGTGTGTGGACATGCCTGCACGAACATACACATGTGCGCACCATGCACAGATTGTGGAAAGAAGGGACATGGTAGCTCATGAGGATGGTGAGAACAGCTGGGGCTGGATTACAATCAGATATGTGTATTTCATCAAGATCGGGGCCTTTATTCCAAAGACAGAGGGGAGTTGCTGAAGGTTTTTAAGCAGAGGAGTGAGATGATCAAAATTCCAACTTAAAATTACCTCCCTAGTGGAAAAGTGGAGATTGGTTTTGAGGAGGGCCAGACTGCAAGTGCTAGAGCTTGTCTTTTTTTTTTTTGAGACAGAGTCTCACTTTGTTGCCCAGGCTAGAGTGAGTGCCATGGCATCAGCCTAGCTCACAGCAACCTCAAACTCCTGGGCTCAAGTGATCTTACTGCCTCAGCCTCCCAAGTAGCTGGGACTACAGGCACGCGCCACCATGCCCAGCTATTTTTTTCTATGTACTTTTAGTTGGCCAATTAATGTTCTTTCTATTTATAGTAGAAATGGGGTTTCACTCTTGCTCAGTCTGGTTTCGAACTCCTGACCTCAACCAATCCGCCCGCCTCGGCCTCCCAGAGTGCTAGGATTACAGGCGACAGCCACCCGCTCCCAGCCTAGAGTTTGACTTGGCCATTGCTGTGCCTTGTTTCTGCTAGTATTTCTAGACTTATCAAATCATGCGTAATTTATTTGTTTACAAGTCTGCCTTCCCCCAGGGCAGGGGTTGCCTCCCAGTCATCCTAACATCCCTGCTGCCGTGAATGGACAGTGGTGGTGGTGCTACCTTTCTGTTCAAATCAGGCCACAGAGATGTCCCTCCTATCACCTTTGTGGGGATGGAGAAGTTCACTTTTGTTTCCAGGCTGGGTCAATATTCCATAAGACAAGCTTGTGAGAGATAGTAAAAGACCAATGACTGAATATTATTAAATTTATCCCAAACTCATGCGTTGCGCATACTTTTTAACACATTTCTAACCACACGGGGACTCAATTTCAAGTGTAATTTCCTACCTAAACTGTCACGAGAGCGTTTGACACACTGAATGTTTTCTATTGAATGAAGTACGAAATCCTAAAAGAGGAAATAGGAAATTTAAAACTGCAGCTGCCAAAGTTTTCTATTACCTTCATTTCAAAATGCTTAAAGTACTGCCACTGGGAAAAGGTTCCCACACATCTTTATGATATACTCCTCTCCTAAGAAATCCTCTGGAAACCGAGCCCCTTCCACCAAAGTCATCTCGGTTCCCGAAGTGGGTGCAGCGTGGGATCGCAGGGGCCCATCTCTGGAGGCTGGCTGGCCTGGGCTCGAGTCAGGAAAAGACAACACTCCCCAGCTCCTAGTTGCTCTTGCCCTGCTGACCAGGGGCTCTTCTCTCTGAATTTGCTTTTCCTCTCTCATTTCTGCTTTTCTGCAGGTCAGGGAAGGGAAGGAGGCTGGAGGGCTGACTTCAGGCGTGGAGCCTCCGGTCTGCTAAGCTCCTTCCCTGACAGGCATAGAGGGAAGCAGAACTGGAGAGATGCTTGGCTCAGCATGCAGAGACTCCGTTCTCTCAAATGCCTGTCTCTCTCCACTTGGAACCTCCTCTCGTTTTGTGCCCGGCAGCCCTGTGTTCAGGAGGGTCAGTGGCTCTAATAAAACGTATGTGGCCAAGGAGCAGGAAGAGCAAGGAAGTAGGAAGCTACTTAAGAGTTTCTTCTAGGTTTATGGGCAAGAGGTAAAGGCCTGCTTTAGGTTTGCTTACAGAGTTCAATAACACACTTGGATGGGAAGAAAGACAGGGATCCAGAGTAGAAATTACATGTGATGAAACAATAATTATTACAATTTAAAAAACAAACATTTATTCAGCATCTGACAAGTGCTAGGCCCTGTTCTAAGTGTTTACATATACCGTAAATTCTTGTTATTTGGAGTACTTATATTCTATAAAGTCACCACAAACAATACATTAGTGAACACTGAACCATTGCTCCTAGGGGAAATACAAGGTTAGGTTCCTGTGAGCCTCTGGCCACAACATTTTTGTAAACTGATCAATACTGTGAACTAAATTAAAATCTTAAGTCCCCTAGCTGACAAGGGAACCCCAGAAATACCCTAAAGCTGAGATGCTGGCCATGAGAAGGGAGGTCGGGCATGCCTGTCAGGCCACCCTGCCTTCTTGAAGATTTCCTTTGTAACAGTAAGATGCTCAACCATTAACAGGCTTAAGGCTACACAAGACAAAGCTCAAACCACACCAGCAGGCCATCAATTTACTCAACAGATCCCTTGAATTTTGGTAAATCTCCAGTGGCTTGTCTCTGATTAACAGACATCCTTAAGTTAAAACATGCCAAGCCGGCCAGGCGCGGTGGCTCACGCCTGTAAGCCTAGCACTCTGGGAGGCCAAGGCGCAAGGATTGCTCAAGGTCAGGAGTTCAAAACCAGCCTGAGCAAGACCCCGTCTCTACTATTAAAAAAAATAAAATAAAAAGAAATTAATTAGCCAACTAATATATATAGAAAAAATTAGCTGGGCATGGTGGCGCATGCCAGTAGTCCCAGCTATTCGGGAGGCTGAAGCAGGATTGCTTGAGCCCAGGAGTTTGAGGTTGCTGTGAGCTAGGCTGACGCCACGGCACTCACTCTAGCCTGGGCAACAAAGTGAGACTCTGTCTCCAAAAAGAAGAAAAAAAAATTCCAAGCCTTTAGACAAAGCTTGATTTCTTTAACCAATGACAAATTAAAGACTCTTTAAACCCAGCTATAACCTGTAAGCTCCCATTTGGAGATGCCCTCCATATACTGACGTAAGGTCTTACATGTAATGCCTGTCTCTGTGGACGTATAAAATCAAGCTGTAAACCAGCCACTGTGGGCACATTTCTCAGGACTTCTCAAGGTCATGTGCTCCAGGCTGGTTGCACACATTTGGCTCAGAATAAACCTCTTTAAATTATTTTAAAGAGTTTGGGTCTTTTTCCATTAACAATATTTCACGTTGTTTTATGTATGTATATATTTAAAGACACTTTATTTAATATATATTGCTGAACTCACAGCCAATAGCACTATAACTCTTGCCTGAATGAAGCTTCTTCAACACAGGTATTTCTCCCTAAGGCACATCATGGCCTTCTTGTGCTTAGGAACACTAGAAAGTACCTTAACACTGTCCTGGGAGACCATTTTAAACAGTGAAATCACCAACAAAAAAAGCACAAAAACGTGGCACTAAATAGGCCGTGGAAAAGACTCCTAATAATATGAGCTGAAACAAGAAGGCAGGGTGTCACGTTTGACGTCAGCTGGGAACGTGTGATTTGGGCAACTTTAATTTTTCACCATTCTGTCCATGAATGACCTCAAAAGTGTTGCAAGTATTGACTTTGGGGCAACAAATACATTTAATCAGTTAGTGCGCTTGCAAATACGGAACCTATGAATAATGAGAATTGGTTGTGGTATTATTTCATTTAATCCTCGTAACAGCCCTACAAGGTGGGAACTATTTTCACGTATGAGAAAATGAAACAGTTTAGGTTGACTTGCCCCAAATCCTACAGCTACAAAATGGTGAAGCAGGATTCTGACCTAGGCAGTCTGACTTGAGAGCCTAGATCATTTCATTACCTCCATATGGGTGTAACTCAGATAAACTGTGTGGTATTTTTCAGGAAACTGAGCTTGGCTCAGAGTACAGGAAGTTAAAAAGCCCAAACCATATTCTTAAACCTTCAGTATTACTTTCTAAGTAAAATTTCTTATACCCAAGTCCAGGTTGAACCATATAAAACTGCCCTTTTTATGTTCATCTGTTTTAGCTGAAGCTTGGCAATTTCATACGGTTCAGCCTCATTTATCCTTGGAAAGCATTTTTTCTTTCATTACTAGAGGTATCAGTTTATTTCATCTTTTTCCATATGGAAAACTAAAGTTACTATACTTGAAAAGAAAAATCCTGAAAGCACGTATAGATGTACTTATGTTTTATTAAATAGAAGCAAGGAGGTTTGTTACTTTCCGCATTTTTCTTTTTTACGACAGAGTCTCACTCTGTTGCCCGGGCTAGAGTGAGTGCCCTGGCGTCAGCCTCGCTCACAGCAACCTCAAACTCCTGGGCTCAACTGAGCCTCCTGCCTCAGCCTCCCGAGTAGCTGGGACTACAGGCATGCGCCACCACGCCCGGCTAATTTTTTTTTCCATGTACTTTCAGTTGGCCAATGAATTTCTCTCTATTTTTAGTAGAAACAGGATCTCGCTCTTGCTCAGGCTGGTTTGGAACTCCTGATCCTTGAGCGATCCTCCCGCCTCGGCCTCCCAGAGTGCTGCTACGATGACAGGTGTGAGCCCGCCGCGCCCACCTTACCCTCTATTTCCTCACCTTTTGAAGCCGAGGACGAAAAGATAAAACTTCACACTTTAGTAAAAGCACAGGCCAGATATAAATATTCTCTGCCCGAAGAACGCAGAGCACTGGACTGGCTTATCACAGGCAGCATGCGACCTGCTTTCCTAGGTGTCCTACGATATCTGACCTGACTGACATTCCATAAAGTCCCTACCAAAGGCCGGGGGACGAACAGTGCAAGGCTCTGGGGGCCAACTTCCAACGGTCGGGCTTCGGGGAGGGGAGGGAGGAGGCGAGGCCGTACGGAACGCAACGCCGCTGTCCGCACCATCTCCACAGCCCTAAGAGCGGACGCAGAGCGAGCCCGGCCACGCGGCGGCTTCGGGGCGGGGTACTCACGGAGAGCCCGGGCTTCTCGGCAGCCCGCACGGGGCGGGCGGCTCGGATTTTTAATCTCCCTCCTCAGCCCGGCGGAGAACGACGAGAAAGCGCCCGCCCGGCGCCGGCCGAGGGCGACGCGGCCCCGGGGCCGGGGCCCGAGCCGCTCCCACCGGGGTCGGGCTGCGCGGGGGTGTCCCCGCCGCGCCGCCGGCCCCGCACGACCGCCGCGGGCTTTCTTCCCGGCCGCGGTCTGGCCGGAAGCCGGGTCCCCGCGCGCGGCCACCGCGGACCTGGACGCCGGCGGGGACGGAACACGCCCCCAGCGCCGGTCCCCGCTCGACGCCGCGGAGGGAGCCAGCGCGCATGCGCGCACCGCTACGGCGGCCGCTTGGGCCAGAGGCGCGCCGGAAAAGGGCCGGCTCGGACTTCCGGCCGGCCGCGGGTGCGGCTTCCGGGTTTCCTGGCCGGCGCGGGGAGCCGGCGCTGCGGCCGGGGGACAGCGCCATGGAGAAGCTGCGGCGAGTCCTGAGCGGCCAGGACGACGAGGAGCAGGGCCTGACCTCGCAGGTAGCGAGCTGCGCCCTCGCGCGGCCCCGCGTAGCCCGCAGCGAGCATGGGCGGCGGCAGGTGGAGGCGGGTGCGGGGCCGGGGTCCAGTGGTCTGGAGATCCCCCCCTCTGCTCGGCCAGTCGCTTTCGGAGGGCTCCTCCCGCCTCCTGGGAAGAATTTGGGAACTTTCCAGTCTGTCATGGGGTCTACCTAAGTTCACATTGAGACCCATCCCCTATGCCCCCCCATTCGACCTTCGACCTTCTGACTCTGAGGAACCCACTTTGCTGTCTCCCTCCTCCCAGATAACCCAGCCGTCCCCACGCTGCTCTCACCCAACCTCTGCTTGCTTTTCTGAGCCAGGTGTGAGCATCTGAATTCAGCCTGTTCAGCGCGAGTAGGTATGCAGGGCGTTTGTCCTGCAGATCGTGAAGCTGTTGCATCCGTTTGCATGTAGAGGTAAATGAGGTGCTGTGAGTGTGTGTATGGGAGGGGTCTTTTGGAAGTAGAGAGACTGGAAAAGAAATAATACTGAGCTAAAAGTTTCTCTTAAGGCAGTGAGCCTTGGTAAGAGATTTTTTTTTTGTTTAAAGTTCGTTTGTCTGTGGTTTGTAAGGTTTTCGGTGGCAGCGAAAAGAAAAGACAGAGTGGGGCCAAATAACGTGGCTATATTGAGTGCTCCCAGGCGAGGTTCGAGAGTCCCAAGAGAGGGGGGCACAAAAAGTCACTCCGTTTGAAAGGGGTGCATGCCTTCATACTGTTTGGGGCAGGCAGGGGGCTTTTGGCTGGACGAGCTGGGGTTTTTCCACTGTGACTTTCGGGGATTACTGAGGAATAAGAGAGGCTGGTGTATTTGCAGAATCCAGGAACCAAAAACTTTTTTTTTTTTTTGAGACAGAGTCTCACTCTGTTGCCCGGGCTAGAGTGCCATGGCGTCAGCCTACCTCACAGCAACCTCAAACTCCTGGGCTCAAGCAATCCTTCTGCCTCAGCCTCCCAAGTAGCTAGGATTACAGGCATGCACCACCATGCCCGGCTAATTTTTTCTGTATATATTTTTAGTTGGCCAATTAATTTCTTTGTATTTTTAGTAGAGATGGGATCTTGCTCTTGCTCAGGCTGGTCTCTAACTCCTGACCATAAGCGATCCTCCACCTTGGCGTCCCAGAGTGCTAGGATTATAGGCGTGAGCCACCTCGCCCAGCCTGAAAACTTTATCTGGGTGGACATCCAGGTGGTGTTGTTTTCAGTGGGGTCTGGCAGTTGTTTTTGACAGGTCTGGTCTCCTGAGCCTTTTCTTTTTGATCTAGGGAGGGGAAGGGAGCCCACCACCAGCCTTACATTCCCGCCTTTTGGTTATGATGGGTGGCTTTCTTTCTATTTCCTGCTAGGAGGGGGCATAATTAGGGGCTATAGGCCGGGTTTGGCTGGTGGAGAGGTGACTGGTAGGGGGGAGAACAGATGAACAAGTAGTTAGTTTACTGCCACTTATGACAGCTTTTGTAGGTGGTGCTGGAGGAACTGTAAAAGACAGGGAGCAAAGAGAAAGATTAGGCAGATGATGACAATGGGTCCTATTAGTGGCAATAGCCAGAGGGGATTGTATCCAGCCGAAGGGGGATATATCTTGGCAGCAGTTGTGTAGGTCTTCATTCAGGTTGGTGAGTTTGTCTATGTTCTGTTCTATAAGGCCCGATTCGTTGATACAGTAGCAGCATTGTTCATGAAGGAAAAGGCAGGTTCTTCCTTTTTTGGCCGTCAGCAGATCTAAAGCTCTTCGATTTTGGAGAATAACCTGAGCCAGTGACATTAGTTGTCTTTGCAGTGAGGCCAGTGAGGCAGAAGTGGTTTCAAGGGCAGCTCGTAGGCGATCTGCAAAATCTTGGGCAGAAACAACACTGTGTCCCAGGGCACCTCCCTCAATCCCTGAGGCCGTAGTGGAAGAGGCCAAGCTGAGACCTACCATGATGGGTAAAAAGATGGCTCATCTTGTCCAGGGCCCTGGGAGAAGCCACCTGAATTCAGATTCACCATATAGACTTAATGGAGGGACCACCATGACAGGGAAACAAGGACCTGGGATGGAATGTTGTGAAGTGAGGCTGTGGACAATGGCATCGACATAGTTGTTTGCCTTAGTGACAGGGTACCCGTCTGTCTGGTGTCCCTTGCAGTGTATGATAGCCAGTTGGGTGGGCAGTTGAAGGGTCTTGAGGAGATGGGAAATCAGAGTGGTGTTGACAACAGGGGAGCCCTTGGTGGGAGGAAGCCGTGCTCTCTCCATATGGCAGCGTGGGGAGCTATCACAAATCATATTTAGAGTCAGCATAGATAAGGCTTGAGTGAGGGCAATCAGTGCTGCCTTCTGGGAAGTGGTGCCCTCAGGGAGGCAAGAAGCCTCTATAACCTGAGAGGCTGAGACAATGGCATAGGCTGCCAGGCGCTTGCCGTCATTTCCCACAGACAGCTGCCATCAGCAAACAGTGTTAAGTCTGCATCTGAGAGGGGTTGGTCCGAGAGGTTGGGCCTAGAGGTGGTGGGGCATTGACCGTCTCAGGGCAGGAGTGAGAGGAGAGGGTTAAGGATGGGATGGGCAGCAAAGTAGGGTTTAAAGTAGGAGACAGTGTTATGGTAACGTTGGGATTTTCTATGAATAACAGGTGGAATTGCTGTAAGCTAGAGGGAGTAGGAGCGCCTACAAGCGGTGAGTTTAGGAGATATTTTTTTTTTTTTTTTTTTTGAGACAGAGTCTCACTTTATTGCCCAGGCTAGAGTGAGTGCCGTGGCGTCAGCCTAGCTCACAGCAACCTCAAACTCCTGGGCTCAAGCTATCCTGCTGCCTCAGCCTCCCAAGTAGCTGGGACTACAGGCATGTGCCACCATGCCCGGCTAATTTTTTCTATATATATTAGTTGGCCAATTAATTTCTTTCTATTTATAGTAGAGATGGGGTCTCGCTCTTGCTCAGGCTGGTCTCGAACTCCTGAGCTCAAAGGATCCGCCCACCTCGGCCTCCCAGAGAGCTAGGATTACAGGCTTGAGCCACCGCGCCCGGCCAAGTTTAGGAGATATTGAAGGCGGATGGGTAGAAAAGACGTGAAAGTCCTGTCTTAGGGAAAGCTTTAGTGCTTCCCT
>VSMD01128203.1:0-25550 GCA_008750895.1 Mirza zaza | reverse complement strand
AGGTGTGAGTTAATATAAATTATAAAAATTATGCAACAGGTAAACACCTTCTTAATATCAGTAAGAGCCAGCAGAAATTGATGGAATTTACATATTTTGAATGATTACTTTTTGCAAGGTATTATGTTAGAGATGCTTGACATATTGTTAGCTTGACCTCTTGTTAGAGCTAAAATACAGGACAACACAGGTGTTTGAAGAAGGGAAGCCTGAGATTTATCAAGTGACATGACCAATGGTCTTATGGACAGTTCTCAAAGAGATCCATGGGTAAAATGTATTAAATATAAAATTAAAGAAATTGACAGTAGGGTAAAGGCATGATAAATGTAATATGTTGAAAATCTAACTCTGGCTTACGCTTTGTTATCAGTCCTGTGATGTGTACTTATGTGTTGGTAGAAAATCAGATTTTCAAATTTCATGACAGAATTCCATTGTCCATCAAGCAATCACTATATAGATGTCTGGAGTCACTGTTCATTTTCTGTCATTCTAAATAAATGACCAGAAAACATGAACACACACAGACACACACACACACACACACACACACACACACACACACTTCCATACAGGTTAAAATGCCACTTTAAATGCTGCCTTAAGTCTCTTTTTATTTCTAGATGATATCTTCTCAACCTCTAAAGTGGAGGCAAGAGATAGAAGGGCCATGTATCAATCATCTTTTGGTCTTCGTGCAAATCAGCAGATTCTTTTGTTTGTTTCGGGGGTCAAAGCATACATCAGCCATTGAAGCTGAGGCTTGATTGAGCTTCATATATCACATTTTCTATAGAAATACCTCCACATTTCAGAAGCTGGTGGACTATCAGACTTAGTTTTCAAAGATGTTGCATTTTTCTATTTTTGCTTTGTGTAAAAGAGGATAGATTTAGCACTTATTCAGATGCCGCTTTAAATTAGAAACTCTAGGACTTTTTTCCTTAAATAAACCTAACGTTATGTAGGAGTAAAACAGCTGAGGGAGAAGGAGATGCTGAAGATGTTGCAAAGAGTAAGGTCAAAAGAGGAAAGATGTAGGCTTGAAAAGTAACAAGGACACTTCACATGAGACACAATAATACAGGATTTGATGAGTATAAGGAGATAGGCTTAAAATTAGAAAAGATGGCAGATTGGATAGCTCCTGCTTGATTTTCTTACTCTCCACAAAGTGGAAATCAAGGTACTCTATCTTGATCAAAAGGAAGGTGGATTGTTGAACTTGGGAAAAATGTAAAAATTTGTTCTGTGTGAAGTAATCCATGAAGTCGGCAGGACAAAACCACAAAGGTTACTAAAGATGAATGAAGAGACAGATGAAGTTTGTCAGGAACAACCTGTCTTGGGTCAGGTAAAAAACGCTCATTAATCTCCTTCAGTAAATTATAATATAGAATAGGGATGTGGGGTGATTTGGTGCTGTGTATTGACAAGATGGAAAGGATAGGAAAGGTGATTTATATTTGGAAAGGAATACGTAGGTTATTGCCATGTTGTATCATTGATTATATTTTCATGACTTTTTTCTAATTATAGAGAGACAGTGATTTGTCTATTTAGTTTTTTGAGAGTGTAGTATGGACCAAACAATAATAAGTTTGAGTAGATCTGACAGCGAATTATGACAAGAGTAAACAAAAAAAAAGCTTTTATACTCGTAACTTCTTATAACCTATTACTGCTAATTTGCTTTCATCATAAATTGTGAAACCCATGTTTAGGGCATTACTAGTTTCTTTTATTTAGTTCCTCATGAATCACACCTTTAACAGTATTGGTCCTTTTAAATCACGCTTTCAGAATATGCAATTTTTAGTACTTTAGTTTTCTATGATTTCAATGTGGAAAGAGCAACTACATATATTTAATTATCATAAAATCAGCTATATATGGCAGAGTAAATGGCATTTTTATGAATTTTCAGATTTTAATGGAGCCAGAGTTTCCAGAGGGGGCTTTTTACTTAAAATACTCTAGAGAGCTACCAAAAGCAAAAATCTATGGTTATAACTTCAATTAAAGGAAGTAAGTGATTTTTATAATTCTGAATCTATTTAGAGGAAGAAAACAGTATCCTGAAGGTCTAATTTGATAACAATAATGCCTTGTACTTTACTTATACAGTGTTTTATGCTATTTAAAATGTTTTAAGGTATACAATCTTACCTGAACCTCACTAAACTCTTAGAAGGTAGGGAAAGAAGCTCATATAAATCCAGCTTGGTCATTATTTTATCCTGGCACATTTTGACTAACAAAAATGAGACTCAGATCCATGTATTTATTTCTTTGCATCCATTTAATAACAATGCCTCTATCTCAATTCAGTTCCTTTTCTTCCCTGATGATTTCCACACAATGAATCACAATGTGTTTCAGGATATATTACTCTGTCATAATATACCTGATATTCCTGTTTTATTTCTTAGGAGTTATGCAACTTGAATAGTGATTTGCAAGCTCTAAAAACTGATGAAAACTAAACTGTACTCTATTTTTTACTTTACATAATTCTAACTTACCTCTTTTTCATCTCCTTAAGGAGAGAGCTATGATGGAATAAAGCAAGAACCATTAATCATAACAGCACAGTTAAGGCATAGACCATTTCTCAGATAACTTATTTGGGTCATCCCAACTGATTTTTTTCTTATCATTAGAAATAGTGATTCCATGTGTGATAACTAATGGAATATTTCTTCTGCACTATATTCTAAGCAGTGTCCCAGTTTTGCACTATTCTTAGCAATTCAGGCTTTCTGAAAGGCATGCTGCCAGCTCAAATGCAAGCATTCTGCCTGATAAACTGGTCTTGGAACATTGTTTGTCTTATTCCGTCCTCAAAATGTTTAGATAAGTAACATTTTGGCATTATGAGTCTATTTTCTTTCATTCTAAAAACACCTAGAACTCTCCTTCCAAATATACAATGTTATTAAAATGCAAAAAAATACCAAAAAAATTAGAACACAAAGCAAAATAAATTCATTTATGCCAGATTTTCCTTAACTGTGGTTATTAATTCTCTCCGCAGACACACTGACATTGTGTCTTCTATAACAATCATTGAATTAACATCAGTGAAGGGAAATAGGGAAGGAATAGGCTTTAAGATAAGACAGACTTGGGTCCTAAGGCAGAACCACTACTCTGGAGTTATATGTTAAACTCAGTAAATGCCAGTTACCTCAAATAAAATAGCAAACAACAAAAATTATTAATATGTACACCTACTAGGTTGTTGTAGTATTGTTGTATTTAATTGTTGCAAATTAAATATATTGAATGTGTACGAATTACCTTTGTAATATTTGTGGAATGAAAATTTTAGTGTAGTTTTCAAAATATTAATTAAAATGCATACATAACTAATTCATTCTGGTATTAGGATTTTTGTGCTATGCAACAAACCATCAAACTTAGTGCTGTGAAGCAAAGCTCATGTATTATTTTATGTTGTCTGTAGGTTAGTCTGGACATGGCTAAGCTGAGTTTTTGACTCAAGGTTTCACAGGTTGAAATCAGGTATTGGGTGGCTTCAGTCTCATCTGGAGGCTTGGATAAGGAAGAATTTTATTCTGTGTTCCTCAGATAGTTGACAGGCTTAAAAACCTGGGGGCTCTAGAATTCATGGCAGCTGGTTTCTTAAAATACAGAAGTGGAGAGAGAAAGCCCAGCAGCAGAGAAAACTAACTAAGGGCTCCTGATATTAATTTGCCTTCCATCTTAAGACCTGAGAGAAATATTCAAGAAGAAACTTAGAGAAAAGAGACTAGGAGAATTTCGGGACAACACTGGATCTGAAGGCACAGGAGCAGGGAACACTCAAAATGATTAAAGAGGAAAAAGAAAATGGCATTATATGGATTTTGCAAAGAGAGTGCTTACCAGCCCATTCAAGATAGACAAGAGAGGACATCAATGCTTTGGAAGACTGGACCTAGGAACCTTGTTTTAAGTCATCTGCTTCTTGTTATCAACAAAAAATTAATAAAACATGAAACAAGAAATAAATATGTCATGAAAAGGCTACAGATGAAAACAAAACTGAATGAGATAAAATAAGATTGCATAAACACTAGAAATCTGACAGAAAATTTAACAGTGTTTTTATATAGATAAGAACAGAAATGACAATGAATACAATCAGTAATGAGAGATATAATCTTAAAATGCTCTTCCAAACTACAGAAGATGAAGAAAAAATTTAAAAATATTAAATTTAAGATGACAGAGAACATGGAATTATGAACTAACAACAGAAATATTTTAAGAAGTCCTAAACAAAAGAGTTACTTAAAAAGTACCTGAAACATAAGTGAAAAGTAACTTTTTAAAAAACATACACTGGGAAATATTAAAAAATAAGGTGGGAGTTGGGGGCATAAAGATAGCTTTTTTTTTCTTCTCTTTTATTCTTTGAGATTAAAACATAAAGAAAAAGAAAAAAAAAGGGGAGGGAACAAAAACAAAAACACAAAAACTCTAGAGATCCAGACTTCACCATAAAAAGGAGAAGAAAATAATGCCATATCATTTACTAAGTATTGAGGAAAATGCAATCTAGTAATCATGTTTCCTACTAAGTTCACTTCCAAAACCAACTGGAAAAATAATCATATATTTAAGATCCTGACATTATAACCAAATTCTTGTGTTTCCTCAAAAATAATCCAAATGCATTTTCAAATTATGTAATATATACATTAAAAATATCAAGAATTCCCAGCAGAGCCTTTATAGGTTTGTACTTCTACATAGAAAATAAGCATAAAGTTAAGTATTTAATAAATTAAATGTGGTTTATGCCTTAATGCAAGTTTAAAATATAACTCCAATGAAATATATATAATTTGTATTTTAATACTTCCCTATCTTTCACAGAAATAAGCTTTCACATCCCATTTACACCCCCACATGATGTTGTTCTTTATGACTTATATTATACCTTTTAATTTCCCTAGGACATTAAAAACAAATTTTCTAAATTTGTTGCCATGTAATTGTTATAACAATGTTGTATCACGTAAGGCAAATACTTATTGAAATACAAACCAATTTTTATATTGACTCAGAATTGCTTAATGCAATTGAAATTTAATATAGAAGTCATTAATAAATGGAGAGTTGGTTGCAGGACTTACATGTTAATCTTTGTCAAAGATTTAATGAATATACATGGCTGATTTAAGGGCTTTGTTCTCATTTGTAGAGTTGAGATCAGTACTTTCAGATTGTTTAATTGATCCATTTATCTATCCAAGGTGCATGTTATATGGTTAAATCTCTTTGTTCATTTTATTAGGGTGTCTACCAGGTGACCTGATTGTTATGATTTATTTATTAATTATGACTAAACACTGATAATTGTATTATGTTCATTATCTTCTGACTTCAGTATTGTATGCATAACTTACTTAGATTATTTTTCTTGTATAATTAAATGAACTAAGATTTCAATCTAATTTGACTAGACATCATGAAGTCATGTAAAGAGACTATCCATGTTGTCAGAAAAGCCCTAATAATTGCAAGACTTACAACCCCAGGCCAATCACTTAACCTCTTTGAGACTAATTTTCCTTCCACCTGTAAAACAGGTTTATGAAGATAGCTCTGTTCTACTCATGGATTTGTTTTTCAGTGTTAATATAAGAATATTCACGAAATTGCATTATTAGCCAAATAAGCCATAATTATTATTACATTGATATAAAATTTATGCCTGTTATTATAAATTTTAAAATGAGATATTGCTCAATGACTAGTTCCTTGGTTATTGAAAAATTAGATGGTGAAACTCTTTTGTTAATTATTAGAAAAAGAAGAAATTGAGGTTGAGGTTAGCTACGTTGATATCCTTAATGACTAAGTTAATAATGCATAGAGAAAATGTCAACACAATTTGCCTAGAAAGGACAAGATAGTAATGTCGTAGATTTTCTAGTTCTAGAAAAAAATTCAGAGTATTTATTTAGGTATTTATTTAACCATTTAAAATGTCAAGAAAAACACACACGCCATTTTTATCTAGAAGACCTAACAAAAACAAGTGGGAGTGGGGGTGGGATAAGGCTGATTTAGTCCACTGACAATAATTTGCCAACATTTGTAGATAGTAAAATGCTCTGCATTTTAAAAATTTACCTTTATAAATGTCGTTTTGAAAATTATACTCTTGAATCATGTTTCTTTTTTTTAAATTTCAGAATATTGTGGAGGCACAAATGTTTAGGTTACGTTTGTTGCCTTCGCCCTTTTCGCCCCCAGAGTTAGAGCTTCAAGCGTGTCCTTCACTCAGATGGTGTGCATGGCACTCATGAATCATGTTTCTTTAGAAACGATTCTCCTGCAAGTACTTGACTGCATGTGGGAAAATTACCAGTAGTTTTGCATAATGGATACATGTGGAGATAAAGGAGGTTATAATTTTTGTTCACTTTGTAATCCAAAATTTTAATAAATTAAGAAGTTGTTTATCATAGAACCTGAATTTCCCTTTGTGGAGACATTCCAATTAAGAAGATCCCAATTGAGTAGTTGTATACAGGAAAATCTTTCACCTTTAGAACTCCTTTCAGAAGTTATTAAGGAAAAGAGTTAATGAACATTTAATTCAACAGGGAAATAAATATCAATCTGATAAGAAGATATTCCTTATAAACAGTAATATTTTACCCTTATACAATGTAAAAAATAATTCTGCCAGAGTATTTTTATAGACAATCATTTTTGTCACCCCTAAATTCAGAGTTATGACCCCTATAGCTATGGTAATTAAGTCCATCAGATAAAATAACTGCTGCTGACATTCTCAAGCAGAAATATACAGAATAATTTTCTGATGAAGCAAAATGTTAAGCAGAGGATTTTTAAAGAAAATTTTTATCTCTTTGAATTGAAATTTGAGTTTTGTCTTGACAGGTGCTTTTAAGTTCAACCAAAACAATCTTGTTTAGTATAAAATTATCTCCCAAGTGAACACATTGGGGTCTAGATAACTTTTGTATTATTAGCATTATGTAGACAATGTTGTCATTGGCTCCTGGCTTACTCGGTTTACTTTCTAGCATAAACCTCCTCACTGAGAATCATGCTATTTACGATCTGTTTCTCCTTACAGGGATGGTAGCTACAGGGGATGAGAATCCAACCCAAAGCGTTACTCCTTTTGGTTGGACAGTGATGTGGCTTGAGTTGAAACCATTAAAATATTAGGGGAAAAGTAGTGATACATACTTAAATGACCTGTTTCTAAGTACTTTAGACTGAAATATGACAAAGATTGATCTCTGGTCTGGGCACCACATAAGACTTTATTGCAAAAATTGGATATAATCACTAATTAATTTTAAAATGGTTATCAAGTGCCTACTATGTTTCATATACTGTCCTAGATGTACAGGACACTTCTGCAAATCAAACAGACATACCTATATCCTTGGAAAGAAGCTTACATTCTAACAGTGGGTGGAGCTCTTAGTCTCTTAGGATGTATGGCACAATCACGTCCTAAGTAATTATGCAGATTAAGAGAAATTGGCCTGCTTTGCCTTGTCTTTGAATATTCCAATTTCTGTTTTCTGATAGATTTGTGGTTATGATAATTTTTTCTACTTTTAGTCCTTTCTCAGTTTTTCTTTGACTGCTAATCTCTTCTACAATAGAAAAACTCTAAAGCATAATTCGCTAACCCCACTCTAATTTTACTAGTCATCATTGCTTCCTGAGAGTAGTAACAAATATATTAATTCCATAGTACAAAGGGAATTTTCTAAATAGTCTTAAAATATTATATTTCTTTTAGAACTGAGCTAAAGGAAACAAGTGAAAAAATTACCTTTGAATGCCATATATTATACAACACAAATGTAACCATCAGGATAACTAATAATTAAGATATAAACACACCAAGTTTCTTTTTTATTACTAAAAATATAATACCAAGAATAGGAAACATTTAGCCAAAATAATCAGCTTTCCCATACTCATAAATGGAATTTGGGAGCAAATAAGTCAAAGATATTATCCCCTCTTCTAACAACTTTGATCTTGATAAAGCAATGAGAAGGAGACACTTCTGATGAGAGGAGGTATCCTACCGGGCTAGTTCCCATTTATATGTTGAGACTGCTTTAGTGCACATCTTCCATATCTGTATAAAGTGAGAGGTACAATTTTTCTTCATGAAATATTAAATATGTGAATTCAAAAACATTCATATTGTGGTCCAAATGGTCCATCCTTTCATATTTTTGCCAGCTACAAATACAACAATGGAGAAAATTAAAATTGTGAATATTTTCTCATAGGAGACCAGGTCTGAGTAAGGTGATAAGCAAAAAATACAAATGAAAATAAAACCTACCACTTTTCTTTAGGAATGTGGTAAAAATGGGATCTAGGGTTATGGATGGCTTCAGAAAATGACGTATTGCTCAGAAACATCTGGGCACTGATGCTGCTTTTTCACTCTTGGGATTAAAACAGGAAAATGGGATTTGGTAACAAAATTAGCATACTCAATATTGGTAAAAATTGCCTTATATAGGAATTTCAGATTTTTTTGATGTAACTTAGTCCTGAATTAAGATGAAAGCCATAAGTATAAATGGTTTGTGGCATAAGAGTCATTAAGGGTTCATTGTTTGTTTGTTTTTCAGGTCTAGAAAATTCCCAACTTTGCAGACAGATCACATGTCTGCTAATTAAAATTAGTGAAAATCTGCCACTCCTCCCATTGAAAGGTGTTGTCTATTTCCTCTCCCCTTGAATCTGGGGTTGCCCTTAGACTTGTTGAATAAGCAGATGTGGCAAAAATTGGAGCATATATTAGAGTTCATTAATATATACTCTCTATATAATTAATATATATTAATATATACTTTAATTTTAGACAACGTGTCTTGAGAGATCTACAAGTTTTCACTGCATGAAACACTTATTCTTAAAAATAGCCACTGTGTTGTGAAGAAGCTCAAGTAGCCACATGGAGAGACTCGCATTAAGGGTAACTGAGACTCCCTCCCACAGGCTATTTTGAACTCCAGACTCCCAGTCTTCTTACTGAGGCCATTTTGGACCTTCCAGGAGTCATCTATGCATCCCAGCCAACACCAAATGAAGGAGAAAAACCACCTGAGCTTCCCACAGAGTCATGAGATCCCATAAACTAGAGTTGCTTTGAGGAAATAAGCTGGGGATCACTATGATATAACAACTGATAATAGAACCAAAAATTAGCACTTGGGTGTAGGATGCTACTATGATGAAAAGAAAATAAAACAAAAAACAAATAAATAAATAAAAAAAAAAAACAGAGAAAGCATTGGCTTTGGATCTGAGTTACAGTTGGAGGCTCCTGAAGGACAGGGAGAAGGCTGGAAAGAGAGGGAAGTAATATATATTGCAGACTTGATTAAATAGAATCAGAGTCATGCACTGGCAAGAAAAACATTGATTGAAAATGTACCAAATGAACTTTTGGATTAAGTGTATTTCTGGGCAGAAAGTTGAAAGTCGCTATCTAGTTTGTTAGCTGTCTATAATAGAGCATGTGCAAAGAAGAATGACCTAAAGATGGAACTGTTAAGTTTTCAGGTGGACTTCACTGTAAATTTCTCCAAGCCAGGACTTGTATGGTTGAAAAATAAACCTGTTTCTTGTTACCAGGCATCTCATGTGGCAAAAGATATTCAAATTAAAAAATAGCCTCAGGGAAGAGATAAAATCTAAGATGCTACCAGTAAAAAAAGAAATACTTAAGATCAAGGTGAAGTCACATATGGGTTGATTCTTTATAACAAACTCAGAAATGATAATGATGGTGCATGGTAGAACCTGTGTTCTATGCTCAGAGCTTCTAAGGTTCTTACGGGTATGTGTTTCATAGAGGCATCCAGTGAGACAAAGAACTTCTATGAATCATAATACCATTGTTTCACAGCTACTAACAACTCTCTGGCTAATGCAGAGAAAAGCCAACCTCACAGTATAGGACAGAGGTTCTAGGATGCCTAGGATGCACCATTATAAATATTTTTGAAGATAGCACAGTATGGACATTAAAATATCCACAAATCTGTATTCAGAACTTGGAATATCTCTTTGAAATCCACCATGATGCCCTGAGGATGTACACACAGCCACGTGAAGGGGCTCCTGTGAAGAATCCCTGGGGGATGGCCCACAGGCAGAGCTGAGTTCCTGCTTGGCAGCCTGCACCACACTGCCAGGCATGCAAACAATGCCAGCCTAAGCCAGCAGCAAGCAAAGCAGAAGAGCTATCAGAACAAATCAAAGAACCATAAAAATAATAATAATAATAATAATTAGCAACCAGAATGGACTTTAGTAGGTGAATAGATAAATGAACTGTGGTACAAGTGGTTGTCAGAGGTTAGGAGAGAGGGCGGGACAGATGAATAGGCAGAGCACAGAGGATTTTCGGGGCAGTGAAACTATTACAATGGTAGACACATGTCATTATTTTTTTGTCCAAATCCATACAATATACACCACCAAGAGTGAACCTGTATGTAAACTATTGACTTTGGGTGATAATGATGTGTTCCTCAGGGTAAAGAAGGCACCAGTCTGTTGGGAGATGCTGATAATGGAGGAGGCTGCATGCGTGTGGGAGCAGGGAGTTTATGGGAACTCTGTACTTACTGCTCAATTTTGCTGTGAACCTAATTTTCTACAAAAGTAGTCTCTGAAAAAATAATTATTATTATTTTGAGCCTCTATGTTTGGGAGTTATTTGTTCCAAAGTAGCAGACAATTGAAATAAGGACCGAGGTAATTTGTATAAAAATACAATAAAATAATTTTTCCTAAAATAATTTACACTTAAATTATTACCCCCCAAATATGCTGCATCTCCTCTTGATTGCTGGACCATCATTATTTCTGATAACTTTGGCTAAAAGAAATTAGTAAATTAATATAACCTATGAGGTTTGTGTGTGTGTGTGTGTTTGTGTGTGTACATGCATACACGTGTGTTCTCTCCTTGCTATTTTATAGCTGCATAGGCTCATATCGACATGTCCGTATGTGAGTGTTGGAGAGGATTAGAATAAATGGCATGTTGTTCCCCAGAGATAATTTTCTTCCCCTACTCTATTATGTATTTTTCCTAACTACAATGTCTCTTCAAGGAAAAACATATTATTGTCTGTCACTTTTTCCAAATCACTTTAGAATTGGGGGAGTACTTCAGATATTGGCTCCTTTTTAATACTTATTTACTATGAAAGTAATCCATGGTAGTACTTTGCATGTATCTAAACTTTATAAAGAATATTATATTTAATGCATTCTGTGACATTTGCATTTTGTTCAATATTATATTTGAGATGCATACACAAATGTAGACTGCTCTTTTTGTACACTTTCATAGCAGTGAAAATGATATATATTATTTACCCATTCTCTATTTGAAAGAATGAAGACTGTTTTCAAATTATACTATTATAAGCAATGATGTGAGGATGATTACTGTTCATTCCTTCTATTGCTCAAATGGAAAAATTTTTCTTGTGCTTATACATAAAATCAGAATTGCAGAGTTTGATTTAGGCACATCTTCAATTAATTGATACTGTCAAATTTCCTCCAAAATATTTGCACTTATTTATGCTACCATCAGAAACATATGCGTGTTCCTGTTTCTGCATGTATTAATCAACCACTGGTATTATCAGATTCAGTAGTATTTGTCCATTTGGTGTCTAGGAAATAGGTCTTCCCATTATGTTTCCTTGATATATACATCAATGTTTGAATTTTAACATATATAGTATACAGTTGCTTACTGCATGTATGTGTAGTATACGTATATGGTTAGAACACACACATATATATGCAATGTTTTGTTTTTATATTTATTACTTAAGTGCATATTAATGCAACATTTCAATTAATTTCATACTTTTTAACAACCTGAAGTATTTTAAATTTTATTTTTATAAAAACAATAGATGATAATGTGAGAGTCTCATTAGGCTCTCTCTCCTAGTGAAATTGTCAAAACCAGATTATTTCTTTCCCAGTCTCTCTTGCTGCCATAAATGGTTGCACAACCACATTGTGACAATACAAGTATAAGAAAGTCTACTGGGTATACATGCCACATTTTCCTCCTCCATCCATTCATTGATGGACATATAGGTTGCTTCTGTATCTTGGCTATTGGGAATAACACTGATATGAACAAGGGAGTGCAGATATCTGATATACCAATTTCAATTTCTTTGAATATATACCTAGAAGTGAGATTGCTAAATCATATGATAATTCTATTTTTAGTTTTATGAGGGACCTCCATAATATTCTCTAAAATGGCTGTAGTATTTTACATTACCACCAACAGTGTATATACATAAACAGTGGAATACTATACAGCCATTAAAAGAAGGGAATTCTGTCATTTGCGATGACATGAATGGAACTGGAGGGCATTATTCTAATTGAAATAAGCTAAGCACAGAAAGACAAATACTATATAATCTTACTCATGTGTGGAATTTAAAACAGTCAATATCATAGGAACAGAAAACATAAGGTGATTGCCAGAAGCTAAAGGGTAGGGGGAAAAGATGGTGAAAGGGAAAGTGTTGATCAAATGTTACAAAGTCTCGATTAGAATAGAGGAATAAATTTTGGTGATGTATTGCATCATGACCACAGTTAATAATAATGTATTGTATATTTAAAAATTGCTAAAAGAATAGGTTTTGACATTCTGACCACAAAAACTGATAAGTTGGTGAGGTGATGAATAGTTTGCTTGACAAAATCTTCTGACAATATATAGATAGATCAAAACATCACATTGTAGTCCATAAATACATACAATTACTTGTCAATTAAAAATAAGTAAATAAATTTAAAAGAATTAAAGAATCCATTACAAAAAGGTTTTTGTGTTTTAAAAAAGAAAAAAAAAATGCCGGGATATTCTGGGAAGTGGCTAGCTTGTTAGTGGGAGGAGAGAGCCAAGGAGACAGAACTTTCGTCATCCCAGCTGGCAGGATGTGGCTGCTACGTTTGGAGATATGACAGTCATCTTGCTATCACAGGACAAAAAGTCAATATTGTGTGAATTGAAGAAGAGTTTGGGGTAATATTTTTAAAATACTAGACCACCAATCCCTGATGTTTTGTTATGTATATCATACATTTCTTATTGATTAAATTCACAATTAGCTTAGTTTTTTGTTCTGAGAGTTGAATGGTTTCTAATTTATAATCATTTTTAAAGTTTTGAAATAGTCAAAATATTATAAAGAAAATACATATTAATTATCATTTTTACCTACCTATTTCTATATACATCTTGTCAATTTAGGTCATTCTTCTTAGGGTTACCTTAGCTGCCCTGATTTCTCCCATGTCGTTTTCTGTGAGTCTCATGTGGATTCCTCTCTCCTCCAGGAAATTCAAATCACTCATATCAGAAACAACATCATGCATTATGATGCTTATGCAAAAACTGCCTCATCTTTGTCTATGAAGCCTAAGAGAGATTAACCAACAATCTTTCACATGTGAGCAACATAGTTACACATAAAAGTTACAGCCCATCAAATTATACTGAGCTAAGATAACTTGGGATAGATTTCACCTTTGATATGAGCTTTTCTCCATGCACATGTATTGCCGTTCAGTGTTAGTAGATTCCCTCACTAGTTGACAAGCTTCCTCTCTTCCTATAGCAACCTCCTTTACTCTTCCAGGCATATATACCTATACATATTAATTTCTCTACATCTTTAATCTAAGGTCTATCCAGTTACCAGATTTCTGGTAACAGCCCTAATTAATAATCTGATTTGGAGGATACTATTAAAAGTTTTTCCTTTACATATTCTTTTGGTCATCAACCATTACATATGATCTAATACTAATACCTAAATGAAAGAGTCCACCACATACTATCATCCCAATTGTATCACAACTTAGTCAGCGGTATATTGTTGCTCAGTTATTTTTATTGACATCCTAGTGACCAGTCATGATCTGACTGAGCTATGATTTATGCAGCAGAACTTCCACAAGACTATCCAGCACACCAAGCATGACTAGAGATATCAGTTGATTGACAGTGCTCTGTTAGAAGACATCATGTAGATCTTTCTCTACAGTCAGAGGCTTGACTAGTTGAACAATTTGTCTATCTTCCTTCAAAGCAATGATAGTTATCATTCCAGCAGACTTTTAATTCTCTTGATCTCCCTGGATTTAAATCCTTCATTCTACTTAAAAATTATTATTTTTTAAAAATACTACTACCATTTCTAATTAGGTGCTACGGGATTCATTGTCAATTGACTGTGCACTTTTTAATGGATTTGAACATGTACATTTTTCCTGCCTGATGAACTTAGGGAAACACTATCGCTCCTCCATCACAGGATAATTTTGAAGATGGATCCATTTCTGTCTTGAGAGGTGACGTGCAGGCTTAGTTGTGGGTGTTCCATAAAAGGCATCTTCTTGATTACTATTAATTGCAGAGATTGTATTCCATATTTGACTTCCTAAATCTATTTATTTCATGACTTTTTGCCTACTGTATAGACTTTATATAGGTAATGCACTATAGTATTATCATTATCAACCACAATGCTGACGGTTGTCTGTAGAGTTTCCTTAGGTGTCGTATCTTTCCTAATTTCAGAAATGTCCTTTTTTTGGACTTGGATGGGAATTTTTCTTTTTTATATTTGATAGTCAAAAATTAGCTCTGGTATTTCCCAATGTACATCTCAGCTGGATTGAATTGATTTTCTTGTTCACCTAGTTCGATATGATAAAATATTTATAGACATTCATAGTTTGCTCATTTCCACATTTAAATTATTTAATTAACACAATTTATTTGGTTATAGTTACTTGATTCAGTATAAAATACTGGAACCATTGCAGCTATCTCTTGATATAATGAACAGGAGAACGGACATGACGTAAGGAATGCTGCCACAAAAAACCCCTCATCTCTTCAAGCATGAATAGCAGCCATAGAGGAAGAAGGTTTCAACCTGTTTCCGAGTTTCAAATATCTCAAAACTGCATCTAACTGTCAGGACTTAATTCACTTGTGGAACTGTGGTTGCAGAGGGAAATATAGTGCTTAATAATCACTCAAAATGGATGAATTGTAGAATCATATTCCAGGCACCCAATCAAAAGTATCAGATGCAAATATGCAGATATTTGTGCTCTTGACACTCTTTACTACTGTAAATTACAAACAGCAACTCTAAAAATGCCCTTGCTAGCTCTTTCAATTGTCAATTACGCCAGACTTCCCTGAGTTCATGCTTTTGGTTTCAGAACGGAGCCCATTGGAAGCCACTGAGCTCAAATTGGGATAGAATATGTATAATAAATAACCACATATGTAGAGCATTAAATGAATATACTGGATACAATAAAATTAAAATGGATGGCAAAAATGTGAAGATATTAGCCATTATTTTTTATATTACCCTCATTATCTTATTTTTCTCAAGTATCAGCAGAATTAAGCGTAGCAGGAGATAGTTACTTACTCAGTGGTTGGGAGACACAGTAAAAAAACTCTATATATGAAAATGAATATTGAGTTTCTAAATAGATTCAGAATCCCCCAACAGAAACAATCAACTTAAAATTCAACATGTTACTGATTTGCAAGATATTACTCATTTTATTGTACCAGTTTTATGTCTTCTTTCCAAAAATATTTATGGTTCCTTGAAAAGAGTGGTAGAATAAATTATATACTATGGCCTTAGATAATTTCAAACTTAATTTACCCTTAGTGAATTTTTAAATCATTGAGCAAAGTGATTATCTTTTTAATCATTGCAAAGTCATAGCTAAAGGCAAGCGATCAAAATAATAAAAGTATTATCAAGGATGCTTTATTCATTTTGATCAAAATGTTTATTGCTTAAAATATTAGGTCTGTCTGTTATCCGTAAAATAAACAAATGGTCTAATTTGGATTTAATTACATATTGCTATCATGTATACTACTTCATTTCTTATCTTGCTATGAGTAGGACATTTATATGCACATCTCTAAAATTATAACCAATGCAAAAATTAGACAATGAAAATAAAAATATGTTAGTAACTACAGATTTGCACAAGTGATTTAAGATTTAATGATTCATAATGACTTAGCAAATTCATGAACAGTAATTTAATCAAAAAGTTATTGCTGACATAATTGTGCTCTCAATTAACTTTCATAATATGAATAAAATCTGTTTGCTTTCTACATTCCTGATTTGTTATCTTAACCAGCACATGAGTCTGACTGAACTTTTCTGTAATAAGAAAAAAAGTAGTGTCTCCACCAATCACTTCAAAATAAGTTCAATTAGTTTTATACATTGTTCAACAACATAGATATAATTTCAAAAAACCTTAGTGTCATTACTTTTGTCTATCAAGATTAGTCATCTTGGATATTGCTCATAGTTCTGAAAAATTAGAGCCTTTAAATGTTAATGCATTCCTTATCTCTGATATATACATTGTCCCTGTGAATGATGGCTAAATAAATTTGGTCTTTTTTTGTGCACTTACTAGTGGAAATATGTTATTCGTTAGCTGCTTCTTCAGCCATGGTTTTGAGGGTCTAAGTAGAAGAGTGCATTTATCTGTCTATTTTGACATTTAGTTTTTAAGAGATCATGGCAAATAGCCAATAGTCTTGGCTAACCATCTCTCTCAACTTTCTCAACTCATGACTCTGTGACAGTTTTCACTAGGTTTATCAATAATGTCAAAGTGGCTAATTTAAGGGACAATGAGCATCAGCCATGATGTGCCCAGAATCACCTTCCCCAGACTATCCATACTCTGGTGTGAATGTGCGAATCCAGGAAACACTACCCTTCCAGGTTCTTATAAGGTAATTGCTCTATGATGACTTTCCATCAGTGTCTCTGTGCTCTTTATTACATTTTTGCTTCACTTTTTCTCCTTGAAGATATTTAAAAAATTTGAATCTAAAAGGAAGAGACTCTTCTTCACATTAAAAAAAAAATCTTTAGAAGTTCAATGGCAATGGCAAGTGTTAGTACCTTCACTTAGACATTCATAGTTTGCTCATTTCCACAATTAAGTTATTTAATTAACAGAATTTATTTGGTTCAGTTACTTGATTCAGTATAAAATGCTGGAACCATTGAACCACATACCAACAACATTTAGTTTCCAGAAGCTTCTTTGCAAATCTCCCCCTCCCCCAAATTAAATTCAAGTACACTCTTCATTACATATATGTGTGAATAAAAGATTCCATGCTGATGGATTTGCACAAACTTGAGTAATCTGATATTTCTACTCCCTGATCCCAAACTAATCTGGAAAGATTAAAACAAAAATTCCTACATATATAGGTGGTACTTTACATATAATATGATATATATGATATAAATTTCGTTTGGTGTTAATACTATAGATGTGTTTATTTGTGTGTGTCTACTACTAGTATATGACTGGTTTTAGTTCATTTATATGAAGGTTAAATTCAGCATATTAAATGAGATAAAAATATAGATTTCATATATACATATTTATATACTTATGTAAATACATATAAATGTATATGCATATGTGTGTATATATATATATTTATCTCATATAAAGATGTTATCACCTTAAGAATGTTGAATTTAAGCAGCATGTAAATGAGCAAACACCAGTAGTATCATTGTAATTCAGGTGGAGTCAGGACAATTATTTATCCTCAAAATCAAAGTAAGCTTTATATACTTGAGGGAACTATGAGGAAATAGAACCAGAAGGCTAGATGCAAAAGTGTTGCCTAGTTACTAAGGAACATTCAAAATAAGGATAGCATAATTTCATGGTGACAATTGTACCAATATGGAAGACTTTATATATTGGTTAGACAAGGAATATTTCTGTACGAATAGTGTCTAAAAGTTTGAACACTTTATTCTTCATTTTTTTTAGTACCTCTCTTCTATAAACAAGAAGATTTATGTTAATTAGAAAGATATTGAATGAAAGTTTTTCAAAAGTCAGCATAGTACATTTAATTTGGTGTATAAGTGACCGTATTTTCCACAAAAAAAGGAAAAAATTTGCTCGTTATTAATCACTTATAAATAAGGATATTGATTGATATTCCACTTCTTTTATGAATTGAATCTTATGTGTTCTGTTCACAAATAATATAGGCTAATGATAGGAAATATGGGAAATATAAGAAATAAGAAACATAAGGGAAATTTGCATTTCTATCAACATGGCAGGGGAGGTTATGCAAAATCACACTTTGTATAACCATATAGATGTATGGTGGACACGCTGTAAAACAAAGATAAACACCAATAAAGGAGGGAAGGAAGGAAGGATGGGTTAAAGTGAAATATAAGGTTTAGTTAACACTGAACTAGTTTCATTTCATACAGGACCTGGACAATAGGTTGGGCTTAAGATTTAATTTTCATGTGAGACACCAAGTAGAGTGAGAAACTGTCCAATTCTCATCCAAGAATAATAAAGAGAACTTAAAAGTCTTTATTATTAGCTCCAATAAATGACAATAATGCATACTTTCAGGTTGAGACTATAAAGGGGAAAAGATCTCTTTTAGAAAAATGTAGTTTTGGGCCTCATGAAGATTTTGATTACAAATTTATGCTAGCTATAAGGAATTAAAAACCCAAACCTGAAGAGTTAACCAAATTGGGATGTGGACAGTAATATTTCCAGAACACTTTATAAAAGCAAAATCAAAACTATTTGGAAAGGATATGCGTATAGTCAAATATTCCCAAAGGGAAAAAATAGCCCTTCTAAAGTGAGATTGATACAAATTATAAGGTCTACCCATGATCAATCATAAACCACCACACACACATGCATACATACAGCCACAAACATACATTTTTATAGATAATGAAGAAATAAATATTGAAAACTTAATGCCATTGAGCAATAGTTTGAAAGACTCTAAAAAACTGATATGCCTAAATTAAGCAATTTATCAAGGAAGAGATAGAAACAATAAGAAAAGTTACTATATAAAAAGCAGGAGAAAGAAAATAGGCTCATAACATATTCTTTATAATTAAATAAAAATAAACTGTATAAATGATGGATTAGAAAGAGCTAAATACAATGAACTAAAAAGGAAATGTAAAGAAACTATCCAGAATTTAGCAGAGAATAATAAAACGAGTAGAAAATCTGAAAAGTGTTCAGTGGTTAATAAGTAAAACAGATTTCTATTTCTGGGTAGAATTTTGGAGTCAAAAGAACCCAATAATTCAGACATCCATATGCAACATCTAGAGAAAGGTTTATTATAGCTATATACTGTTGACCATTGAACAACGCAGGCGTTATGGGGCTCGACTCCCTGCACAGTTGAAAATCCACATATAGCTTTTGCCTCCCCAAAACTTAACTAGTAACAGCCTACTGTTGACTGAAGCCTTAACAATAACATAAACAATAGATTAACCCATTTTGTATGCTATGTGTATTATAAACTGCATTCTTACAATAGAGTAAGCTAGAAAAAATAGTTTTAAGAAACGTATTAAAAAGAGAAGATATGTGTATTATTTGTTAAGTGTAAGTGCATCATCATAAAGGGCTTTATCCTTATTGTCTTCACATTAAGTAGGTTGATGAGAGCAGGAAGAAAAGGCATTAGTTTGCTGAAGGGAGGCAGAGGGAGAAGAAAATCGATGTATATGTGGACCCTCACAGTTCAAATTTATGTTGGCCACGAGTCAACTATACGTATTAATACGTAAGAATACCACAGAGATATGAAAGCCAAGAGAAAAAAGGCTCAGGCCCATATTTGCAACAAGTCCAAAGTTTAGAGTTCAGATATGAGAAGGGAATTCAGGGGGGGAAAAAAAAAGACTGGAAATAAGTAACAAGACTTGGAGAAACTAAATTCCGAAAGAGTTAAGAACCCTTCAGAGAACACTTGACTCTTGCCAGCCATTTCCTCACTGAGGGTGTTCACTAGTGCTGGATAGGACCTAAGAATAGTGCTTGTGCTAACCTGAGGGTCTGCTGGGGGAGGGAGAAACCATAGAAATGTTGGAGGGCTATTACACAGGGCTATTACTGCATCTTAGAAGATAGAGGATATTCAAACACACTGATGGCTTTAAAAACTAAGCATGAGTTGAGTCATGGGGGCTACTGACCAAGGGAAGAAATTTTTTAAAGGCTAAGAAAAATCTGCAGATATATGTTATAAAAATGTAAAATCCTACTAGAGGAAGGTGCTTGACCGAAACACAAAGATGAAGATGTTGGTAAGATATTGAATCTGTCTGGGGAGGAATGCTAAATAGTTGAGCTTAAAACCTTCAGAAATTGAAACCTTAAAATCTGTACCCCCATAATATGCTGAAATTAAAAAAAAAGAAAAAAAAAAGAAACAATAAAAAAAAAAAAGCTTCAGAAATCTGAACTGAATCTCTTTCAGTATTTCAATACTAAAAGGGCAAAGATCTATAGGACATCCAAGTCCAAGGAACTAGGATGGACAGGGGTGAAAAATATATTTTGTAAAGTGTAAAAAAACACCAACCAAGCTCAAACACTATTTAGATTGAGATGATCAGCTTTTTATAACATCTGCCTAACAGAAGAAAATGGAAAACCTCTCTTGCCAAAGGAGGCAAGAGATTATCTTGGCGTTGGAATTTCCATAGTAACGCAGATCCAGTTTCTTTGTGGTACCTGCAGTGTGCAAAATGATTTGACTTTAGTATCTGGATATTCCAACTTAGAATGAATGAAACCATATTTATTACAAAAGATATCCCCCTACTCCCAGGTTTCCTTTGTATGTTAAGATATAAAGGCTTTGGGAGGGGAAAAGGGAAACCTAGGGGAGAGGGGAGTTTCCTGTAGCTATTTCACTAGTGGATTTCAGTAAATTCCACAGCTAACTCAATAAAAATGGTACATTTAAGTGTTCTGATTTTAATAATATAATACATTGCACATTTATTCACACAGTAATGATGTAATATGTTAATGTAAATAAAATTTCTTTTGATATTCATAAATAAAAAAAAGTTTGAAAACTAAAAACTCTAGACTTAAAACACCCATATGCCAAGATAAAATTGCACAACACGCAACAGTCAAAAAAATATTAGACATATAAAGACTTGAGACAATGTGACTGATAAACAAAAGAAAAAAATTATATAAATACAAAGTTAGCTGCAAGAACTTTGAAATAGACATATTTTATATGATAAAATAGAAAAACAGATAACTAACTAGAGCATTACAAAGTGAATTCAACTCTAAAAATGGTAATGTCTGTCGGTAACAGCTTGACTGAAACATGATGGAATAAGATCACAATGTTAAAATATAACAATAACCTAATATTCTCCATAGCAAAGGAAGAGAACAATTTCAAACTGAGAAAACTGGAAAAGAAAACCAAAGCCATCCTCGAAATGAACTTTCTTATCCAAAAAATATCTAACTCATTAATGCATAAACAAAACTAATGACAAAACCAAGAACATAAAATTTATAAGAAGTTACTTTAAGGAAAAGAAAATAGGAATTAAAAAATCTTGGCAGGAAAAGAAAGCCCCAATAAAAACAATTGTAGGTATAATTGAACATCATAAGCATATATGAGCAAGGAGAAAAAGGGGGACAGAATTCTTGAATTCTGATTGAAAGAATTCAACGAGCAATTGAAGAAACATGTAATATCATCTCAAAAATGGAAATCATATTACAGGGAGAATAGACATAATCAAATGTATATTAAATGACATAGAGGATTAAAACCTCAGAAGTCATTAAAGTGAAAAAATAAATAAAGCAGTTAAAAGACATCAAAATGAGTGTGATAGCTATAGACAGATAGCCAAAGACAAGTTACTGTCTATCTAAATTTGAATTCTTAAAGACAAAAATGGAATAGACTTACTAAGTTAAATAACAATAAAAATTCCTAAAGTAAAATGAGACCTACATCTACATATTGATGGTGTATACCATACACATGAGAAAATAGAACTAGAACAGTCAATTTGAGAGATAACCTAATAAAATTACTATAGCATATACTAAAAAGAGTCTTAGAGCTGTTATGCATAAGATTTGTCACTACATTTTGGAGCAGAAAGACAAGTTTGAGATAACCCCTAAAAGAGCAACTAATTTTGGTGAAAATACATTTAGAATTTGTCAGGTCACTGAGTAACTTATTGATGAGTTAAATTTTATTTATATTTATATATTTTCATTATTTTAATGTAAAAATACTATATGATACTCAGTTCCCTACAACAGTTTTCCTTCTATTTTACTATTTTAGTGCGAACAATCCAATCATCCAGAAATGATGCTTTTTTTTAACATTTGAGTATATGTTACTATCAAATATATATAACACTGACTATCCATTTTAACCCTCTTATCTACACTCAATGTATTTATTTAATTGAGAAATGTTTATTGAGCACTTATATGTTGAGATACACTAATTGGTGGTGCTATAGAGATGAACAAGCAAAATATGTATCCTTTGATTGTTAATCTTGCATTCCAGCTGGGAAGATAGAAAATAAACAAATTAAAAAAAAAACCCTCATAACGATGAGTGCTATGAGGAAATAAAACAACATAATGAGATTGCAAGTGACTATAGGTCAGGTTGGAATGGGCCCCTTATGACAGGCTTATAGTTTTGAGAAGATGATATTTAAGAAAAGCATTGAAGCAGGAAACAATCTGGGGAAAGAGAATTCCAGGTAGAGAGAAAAGCAATTACAAATATCCTTAGATGGAAGAATGTTAGGCATGTTTGAGGAAAATAAAAAAAGATGGTATTTCCAGCATATGGTTAGCAAAGTGTTAGTAGCCCAGAGAGATGAGCAGAAGTAGATTATAGGAAGCCATTTAGTACATGGTAAAGTGTTTGGATTTTATTCAAAATTTCCATGGAAGTTATTGTAAGATTTTAAAAAATTTGACACTTAGGTATTTAACTGATTCTCATGTGGAAATTGTATTTAGAAAAATTTCCCTTGGAAAGCAGGAAATCAGATAAATAGGGTTAAATTGCCCAGTAGATTGTTGCCTGTTAAAGCTAAGAAGGTAGTAACAGAGAAGATGAAAAGTCACCAAATTTACTACGAGTTGTATGGAGAGTTACTAGAACGTGCTGATAAATTAGATGTGGGGTAATAGGGCAAGAAAGGAATTAAGTGTGATTTACAAGTTTTGGGCCTGTGCAAATGTGTGGATAACAATATTATATGAAATGAGGAATATTTGAGATTGAACATAAGTTTGAGATGCCAATTTGACATTCGTGTAGAAAGGGCAAGTCAACAGCTTGATGGAAGGGTCAAGGTTGGATGTATAAATCAGAGAATCAATCAGCATACAGATGGTATTTGATAGTATGAGACTTAGTGAGATCTACCTGGAAAATTGATGTCCATAGGAAAATAAAAAGGAGGCTTAAATCTAAAGCTCAGATCAATACAACATTCACTAGTTTATGCAGAGAAGGAGACTTAATTCTGCCAAGCCACCCACTGAATATTCCATGGTGCTTTGTGGCAGCTGCCATGCTCTGCCAGGGACAACATGGGGCATGCATACCTAACCTCCACACTTTCTGCAGCCAGCCCCCTGCAGGACATGCAGTGGGCAGCAGTTGCTGGGGGAAGTAGAGAGAGAGTGGCTGAGCAGAAACCAGGGTGTCAGGGCCAAGGGCAGGAAATTACTGCAATCACACACCAGGGGATCAGGGAGACAGTAGGAGGGAGACCATGTGTCAGCCATGCTCCAAGATAAGCTTATTAAAAATTGCAAAACTATAACACTGGAACATTAAACTCCAGGCACAAGGTCCCTTTATCTGTGAGACTGGCTGTTTTCGGTGGAAAGTTAGAAGCTAACTTCTTGATGGAGTGGAGTGGAGCGTGGTTGCTGTTTCTGTGATGTGGCTATTCTGTGTTTTCAGTAGGTTTTTAATTTACTTCCTTTAATTTAGCCCCTCTAAATGAAATTCCAAGCTCTGTCTTTCCTTTTGTCAGCAACAGCAGAGATATACGCTCAGCTTCCCTAGCTTTGCAGATGTTGCTTTTCACTGAGCTGCTTGCAGTCTCACCTGCACCTGTATAATTTAGTGGCCATAAAAAAAGTGAGGAGTGTTTATTAGAAGAATTTGGAACTTTTCTCCACTGTGAGAATTCCACTTTCAACTCCCAGGGGTATTGGCCAGCTTGGGCTCCAAATCTCATTTTTTCATATCAACAGGCTTGTGTCTTTCTGCTTACTTCAAGGCTCCGTAGTTCCGGCACTGCAGTGAGTTTAGCCAGCGAAGGCTAAATCATTTGCAGTAAGAAACTACTCTTGGTCATAATCTAGTGCCTTGAAATAGCTATATGCTATCTGTTATTTTTTTTCTTTGTTTGGTTTACAATATTTTATATCTGTAGGAAAAAGTTAGTCTTATTTAAATTATCCTACCCTGATAGAACTGACACCTCATTGGATATTTTGACCAATGAAATTCAAGAAGAAATCATCTGGGAGCCTTTTGGAATGTCTACTTTTTTAAAATTTTTAAAAAGAGATAAATAAGGTTAGCACTGACCTTTTCAGATTTCTTTTTGCCTAAGTTTTAGACAATGTTCCTGGAACTAAGGTGATCATTTTGTGATCAGAGAGTTGCAAACGTGAGTTCAAAAATGCCAACATACTAAGGATGGCAAGAAAGATTGACAAAAATATCCTGGGTTTTTGAGAGCTTTCTTGACACTCTAAATTAGCTCTTAAATACTTAACTGCAGACTTCTTGTTAGGTGACAAAAATATACTAAAGTATTTTGAGCCACAATTTTTTGCGTCTGTGTCGCTTGTAGCCAAATAATTCTTAATGGATTCAACTGTTCTCTGATGGTGTCACAGGATGTCAAACACTCAGAAGGATTATATAGAAGAATATGTTGATAATTAAACTGTAAATGGTAATTGTCTCATATTTCTTGACAATGTTCCTCTTTTTCTCTGCTTCCATTTCATTATCCCCATAAACATATGTTCAGGGAAGCTATGATATATATATATATATATATATATATATATATATATATATATATATAAAGAGAGAGAGAGAGAGAGAGTGTGTGTGTGAGAGAGAGAGAGAGAGAGAGAGAGAGAGAGAGAGAGAGAGAGAGAGAGAGATTGAGAAATACTTGTGGAGCTGCTGGTATAAAATCTGAAGATCAGGCTGGCAGGCTGGGAATTCCAACAAGAGTAAATCATGCAGTTCTGTGTCTGAAGTCAGTCTGGAGGCAGAATTCTTTCCTTTTCAGGGGACCTCAGTCTTTTGTCAACTGATTGGATGAGGACTCCCACATTATGGAGAATAAATTGCTTTACTCAAAGTCTACTTATTTAAATGTCAATCTCATCTACAAAAAACCTTAAGAACAATATCTAAACTGTTGTCTGACTAACCAACTAGGCACTATAGT
>VSMD01128202.1:0-17961 GCA_008750895.1 Mirza zaza | reverse complement strand
TATAGCAGCACAATTCACAATCGCAAGGCTGTGGAAACAGCCCAAGTGCCCATCAATCCAAGAATGGATTAATAAAATGTGGTATATGTATACCATGGAGTACTATTCAGCTCTAAGAAACAACAGTGATATAGCACATCTTATATTTTCCTGGTTAGAGCTGGAACCCATACTATTAAGTGAAGTATCCCAAGAATGGAAAAACAAGCACCACATATATTCACCAGCAAACTGGTATTAACTGAGCAGCACCTAAGTGGACACATAGGTACTACAGTAATAGGGTATTGGGCAGGGGGGAGGGGGGAAGGGGGCGGGTATATACATACATAATGAGTGAGATGTGCACCATCTGGGGGATGGTCATGCTGGAAACTCAGACTTGTGGGAGGAGGGGGGGAAAGGGCATTTATTGAAACTTTAAAATCTGTACCCCCATAATATGCCGAAATAAAAAAACAAAAGCAACCAGAATAAAAAATAAATGGAGAAAAATCAGACTAACCACAGACAACGAAATGGGAATGTGTAATGCCAGAAAATGAGGGGAGATTGTGAATGCAATTTAAGATAAAGAAAAATATGAGTCATGAATATTATAGATGAGCAAGTTTTTGCTCAAGTTTCAAGGCAGCAGATATACATTTCCAAACATAAAAGAAGTCAGATAATAAGGTACCCAATTGTAATTTCATGATGAAATTGTCACCTAAAACTGAGTGGAAAATCATGGTATTATAAAAATATCAAAGGGCACTCAGTGTCAGAATACAGTTTTCTGATGTTTTTCTTACTTTCTTCACTTTCACAATAATTTTCTTTCTTCATGAAATTCAAGTAAAACTTTTGTTTATGGAAATTTAGAAATAATCCAATTTATCTAATATTGTTTCAAGTTTATCTAGACATAGACTGACATGAATAAAGGTATCTAAAATTATATTTACCTAATATTGAGTACAAGTGCTTTGAGATCATGAATTTTAAGTAATTATTTGTCTTCTTTGACCATTTTCTCATTGAAAAAATATATGAGGTAAAAATTACAGGAAATACAAGTAAATTTTGGCAAAACATATACATAGCAAAAAATGTAAGTTCATTTTTTCTAAATTCATAAAATTCCAGTTAAGAAAAGATCTTATACATTATTAATAATTAATATGGCTAAACTAAAAAAATTAATTTATCTTGAAGTATAAGTCCTTAAAAGAAAGAAGATACCATCTTTCTGAATGCCCAGAAAGTATATATAACATCTGACTATTTAGTAACCAAGAAACAAAATAAATTACTAAAAGTAGAAATAAAACAGAATATGCTATCTTATGGCAATGCAACAAACCATCATTAATAATAAAAGTAGGAACCAAAAATAAGTTGGAAAATTTAAATCTAGCTGTTAACTCTTGGATCAAGAAGAAAATCAAAACCACAACTGAAAAAAAAGATTTTAAATAGTGACAATTAAATTTTAATATATAAAAACTTATGGGTCCCGGTTAAAGAGAAGCTCAGCAGAAACTTAGCTTTTACGACTATCAAAAGACAAAAATTATAATAAATTTAAAGATTTTAAATGGCTTTTATTTTGGATCCTACGATCAGGCAACACCTCATTTTCTAAAATAGAATGAATGTTCCCGATGAGCTGAGCATCTACCTTTACAGGAAGAAAAGGGCTGAAGAAAACAGAAACAGAGAACAAAACATGGATTGATTGTTTCAAAATTATTTTCCTTATAGATAGGTTAAAACAGAGGGGACTTTCTTATTACGGTAATTCAGGTTGCCTGAAATCCTCTGTTTTAAGAAAACTGGGCTGTTTGAAAGTTCAGTATGATTATTTGACACTGAGCACAAGTGACTCTATTCTGGTTTGGTCTGGTCTGCTGGGGCCTAGTGCAAAGACTAGTCCAAAACAATGGCCTTGCATAAACTTAAAGGATTGTTAAATATAAAAATAAAAATGATAAAACTGGAAAAAAGAACAATAGAATGCATAAATAGGCACAAAATAGAAAAAACACTATCTGGAAAATCAAGAAATAAAAAAGCTCAAATGTAGGAAATTAGGGTCAAGTAAAGGTAAATAATGATAAGTAAAGAGTAAAGTAAATAATTAAGAAAATAAAGTAATAAACTATTTCAGAAATTGCCAAAAAAAGAAAAAGAGTAAAGTAAATAACTGAAAGGTAATACCTTATAACCGTCTTGCTAGAAATGTAACCTTAGGGCTTGAAAAATTTAATGCTTGAGTAAAATAAATTATTTTTAGGAAAACATGCATTATCACACAGATATAGAAAACCAGGTTGACCAATAACCATGAAAGAAATTGAGAAAGTTGTCAAAAACCTACTCATCCAAAAAACTACTACTAAGCCCAGATCATTCACAGTTGAATTATTCTAAACCTTCAAAAAAGAGACAATTCCGAAGTTTTTAAACTCAACCAGTATAGGGAGAAAAACAGAAATATTTCTAATCCTCTTTAAAAAGGCTACATACCTCTGATTCTAAAATCTGACAATATGTGTACACATGCACACACACACACACACACAAAGCCACATACAAAATTAAAATATTTACAAATATAATCCAGAAATAAGTTTTTAAAAGTATCTTTACCAGTTAGATTCATTCAAGAAATGAAAAGACAGTTTAAAGATTTTTTAGGAAATTGATCAAGAAACTTTTCCCTGCCAAAGGTCCATTGAGAAAAATAATGATCAGCTTGATTATTGGCAAGAAGCATTTGACAGAACCAGTGATGATCACTGATAAACTGGAGAAAGATGGAAATTTTCTGTGGCAGACACTGTGGTCGAGCCAAGAGCCATCCCACCCTACGCCATTCTTTCCAACAGGAATGACCCTAATTTGGTTTGTTTCTTCACCTTTCCATGTGCTCAGAGAATGTGAACACACTTTTGGTAGCTTTAAAAAATGAATCATGATTTTCTTTATTAATTAATTAACGAAATGATGCCTGGGAGGAAACTCACCTTTTTAGTGATGTGCTTGAGTCTATATGTGAGACACGAAAATTACAAGAAACACCTGGCCCCCATCACCAACAAGCTAAGGATGGCAGCGTAGAAAGATAGAAGACACTTGAGTACTTGATGATAGAGTTGAATTACCAAATTAACTCTAGAACTCTGCCTCCCAACTCTGTATTATGTGAGATGAGAGCTTCTCCTCATTTTTAAGCCACTTTTAGTTGGAATTTGATTATTTACAGCCACTGTCATAACTGATACATTCTCTTATGGTTAAGTGAAATAAATATCAAAATAAAAGCCTAAATAAAACACTAAAAAAAATCCCATTAGATTTGGAAACAACAAAAGAATACTTCTTGTTCAATAGCATTTAACATTGTTTTACAAGAAATAGCCAATGGAAATAGGAAATTATTATTTACAGAAGAGACAAATAGCCAACTGAAACACTCAAAATTCTGAACTGTAAAACTATTAGAAAAAATTAGTGTTAATAAGTTTAGCTGAATAAAAATATATAGAAATAATAAATAATTTGGACAATAAAAACAAAGTCATATTTATTACAGCAACAAAAACATTAGCAAGCAAAATACCTGGAAATAAATTCAATAATATCCTAACTATACAAAACTATCAAGCTATAATAAAGGTCACAATAGAAGTTTTGATTAAAGGGATACATACTTCTTTGTTCTTAATTTGGGAATTCAATTCTGTATAAATATTATGTAATTCCAAGTAGAGCACAAAATAAGATAGCAGAAGACCAAATATACCATTAGACAAAATATTTTTAATGTTTTAAGTGTATCTTTTAAAAGAAATTATTCTTTGTATGAATTTAAAAAGCAAGAAAAACATACAAAACAAAATGACACCAAAAAATTTATAATTAAATATGTGGAAATTTTAAACTAAGGAAATACCAACTAAAATAACACAGATGTAATCATAATTGAAAACGTTCAAGTAGGTCCTTGAAATTGAAAAATCAAGCAAATAAAATATAAGTATGAGATATATATATAATTAATAAGTACAATTTAATACATAGAACTCTGCACCAAACAGTGAATACACATTCTTTTCAAGCATCAAGGAACATTTATAAGCATTGATCATGTACTAAATTTCAAAGGAAATCTCAACAAATCACAAAGAATTGGTATCGTGCAAACAGTATTCACTAATCACAATACAATGAAATGAGAAATAAACCTCAAAAAAATAGTTTCTGTTCAACTCCTGTACAATCACAAACCACAAAATATACTGCTATATACAGTAAGTCATAGATTTATAAAGAAAATCAAAATAGAAAACTACAAAAGAGTTAGAACAGAATGACAACAAAATTACTACATATCAAGCATTGTGGGATAGAGCTGAAGTGGTATTTACAACCTTAAAGATATTTATTAGAAAACAGGAAAGACTGAAAATAAACAAGCTATGCTTTCCATTCAATGGGGGCGTGGAGAAATATTACCATATATACAGAGAAAATAGAAAAATATAACAAGATGAAAGCCAAAAAAGAATTTTTAAAAAAGCAATGGAAAACAAAACCAAACACTGGCTCTTTATGAAGCCAAACAAAATAGACAAATGTTTGGTAAAATTAATCAAGTAAAAAAAAATAAGGCACAAATAAACAATAGCAAAAAACTGGGAAAATGAAAAATACAGGTAAATTAGACAAATTTGTTAATGAAAGTGAAAAACATCTCAAAAGGCCATTTTCTACCAAAATACTAAAATCAGTTTACAAAGTTTAAAAATCTGAATAGACCAATAACTATTAAAGAATGTAAATGATATTCAGATATCCTCTCCCTAAAGAAAAACTACCAGGTCCAGATCATTTATAGACTTCTATCAAACCTATAAGGAATAAATAATCCATATTTTATGCAAACTGTTTTAGAGTTTAGTGAAAGAAGAAAGTTGCCCAGCTCATTTTATAAGGTTAGACAAACACTGGATCCCAAAACTAGGCAGAGACAACACAGGAAAAGAGAATCATTGGTCAATCTTGCTTATAAATATAGAATCAAAAATTATATTTTTAATAGATAAAATTCAGCATGCAGCAAGAGAACAATATATCATAAACAAGAGGACCTATCCAAACTGAATCAACATTTTAAAAATCTATCAATTTAATTAATCGATTAGATGAGAAAAATCAATAACCAACTTTAAAATTTTTAGAAAAAATATTCAGTTTGCCTCAATCATTCAATAATATCCTTTCATGATTAAAATTAAAACTCTCAGCATACTAAAAACAAAAGAAACTTCTTTAAATTGGTATCTATTAAAATTGTACAGCAAGTATTAAAAGCAATCCCACTAAAGTCAGAAGATAAAGATATCCACTATCACTGCTATCATTCAACATTGCTTAGGAAGTCCTAGCTAATGTGTTAAGACAAGGAAAACAAATAAGTATATGGATTAGAAAGAATAAAATAAAAAGTATTGTGGCTATCATTTTGTCTGTCCAGAACCCATCTGTCCTATGAGAACAGAGCCACTGTCCACAGGACTATGTTCACAATCTGAATTGGAAGAGTCCTAGGACTTCATACTCTTAACCACAGTCATTACTACAGAATTAGGCATAGGAAGTAAGATATATCAGTTGAGTTCTTCACCAGGACTTTTTCTAGTCTTGGCTCCTTTCTTCCCTCCCAGAGCTAGAAAGAAATTAACTTGGCTGCTAATGACTTCATCCCCCTGCATGTAGAATAAACCCATTTACAATAGAAGCCAAGCATGGATGAGCAAAAATTAAAAAAACAATGGAAGCATCTTAAAAGTACTGATTTCCTAATTCTGGTCCTTCTGATCTAGGGTTCAAGTGGCTCCTGAAAAATATTTATCCTTCCCATTCTAGAGATTTTTCATTCCATCTCCCCACCAGACTTCATCCTTGGAAATTAGGGAATGGCAGTACCAACTTTATGAATCCCAACCACAGCAAATTTCCAGTTTCCCTGGTTCCTAGATCTATCTTTGCATTTTGCAGACCTCTCCAGCATCTTTCCATTAGTACCCTTAAAGTCCTGATTAATGCTCTTGTGGTTTTCTATATTAAGGTAAATCAACATGCAAATATACTTTAAGAGACTTTCTATGTGGGCTGCATGACTTTGGGACTAAGGGAAGCAAAAGAGAGACAACTCACATTTATTTACCATTAACTGTACTCAAGGTACCATGCTAAGCAAGTAATATATAATATCTTAATCTTCGCAACAGTTCTTCAAGGGAAGCATTGTTATCCCCATTTTACTCATGAGTAAACAGAGAATCAAAAAGATTAAGTAAATTTCCTATTGTCATATAACTAATTAGTATTGAGACAAATTGCAAACCCTGGCAATTCTGGTCCAACGCCAATAATCTTTCCAACATGCCATGGGGTCTTAGAGTGAGCCTGCTAGAGATGTAATGGAAATGAATTAATTAATTACCACTTAACCTCAATTCCCATCACCAGCATTAGAAAAAATGCTTATTATATTTCGACATTTCAGTCTTCACCTTTTGCTTAAAGAGTTAAAAAAAAAAAGTTTTCCCAAGAGGAGCAAGAGAGTGAAGAAGAGTCTCTTTGACATGTAACCTGTACTCTGCAAAGCTGGTGGCTGATGGGACACCTCCTACCTGCTTGAGGAAGTTATTTTATTGGTTTCTTTGATCAATACAAACTCTGCCTCTTTCAGGACCTCTTTAACTCTTTCTCTGGATCTCTTTTTTCCTCAAACCCTTGAAATGTAAATATTGCCCAAAATTTTATCCTTCGTCCTATTTTATTTTGATATATATTTTATCATTCAACAAATCCATGTATTCTCATATCTTCAAATACCGTACCCTCACAGGTGTTTACCAAATTTTCGTCACTTGCTGTGAATGCCCTCAAAACTCCAATCCTCCAATTGGAAAGTTTACAACTGGACATCCCAATAATACTCTAAACACAACACGACCAATCTGAACACAATTTCCCCACCAAACAAGCTTGTACTTCTGTGTGTTGGAGGTCAGTCACCTCCCCATCATCTGCCTTGCAACTTCAGAGAGCTCTCAGAGTCTCCTAGGTCATTTCCTCTCCAGTAATGATGGACATATATTTCATTGATTTAAAATTTTCCTTGCTCATTTATCTCATATTCATTGTCTCCATCCCATTACTAGTCCAGGCCTTCATTACTCTCACTTGGATACTTATTTAAAATTCCCTAACTTTTCTACATACATCTAGTATCCAATATCTTCACTCCCAATCCATCTTTCAACTCCTATAATCCATTCATTCAAGAAATATTTATTGAACGCCGACTCTATATCAAGCAATGGGCTAGTGATACACAAATAAATAGGAAACAGGTAAGCAAACTTACAAGAATAACCACATAAATATACAGTGTATCCAATGTACCATAGGAATTTAGAGGAAAATGAACCCTTCCGCATGTTGAAAGGAGGCTTCCAAGTGAAAGTCTGCTTGAGTCTTGAAATATAGAAATGAACCCTCAGTTTTCCCACAGCTCTTGTCTATATGTGTAATGTAGCACTTGCTACCTTGGGTATAACATGTAACCCATATGATATGGACTCTTTTATTTCTTGCTTCCATCCATTGGGTATTTCTCTAGATGTTCTCAGGGAAGGCAGTAGTTTGGAGAATGATTTCATAATTCTTGAGTTTAGTCTGTCTGTAAATAGATTATTTTCTTCTGTCCAGTAGGATATTTTGTATCCCGCCTCCTCTCCCTTTCTCTGAATCAAATACCTGCCAGATGCCAATAATGGCTTACGCAGCCCTTTAGAGAATGGCTTCAAGCTGAGGAGAGGGACATCAGCATCATGTCACATATTTAGATCCCTACAAATGCACAAGGTTGACACTTCCCTGCCTATTCAGGGGAAGCTATCCCATGCAAATCTACCTGTTACTATCTGATGTACATGTCTCTTTTTATCCTCTGTCTCATCATCTCCGTTAAGCATTCCTGGAGAAATCAGCAAGTCTCAATCACATTATAAAATTCTTCATTCTTAGTTGTAGAATATCAATGGCTCTGCCCAGTCGCTGCTGTTCTGCAGAAAGGCTGGTCTAGTCTGTGGTGTCTAACAGTGGGAGTTGCAGGGGAGGAAGGCGAGGGGTGACCTCTGATCTATAGATGGAGAAAGGGTATAAAATGGCAAGGGACTTCCATTCTTGAATATTGCTATTTCTTCCACAGAGTTTCTAAAAGCCACCAGATGTTCTACATGAGGATTTATTTCTCTCCGATGATCTCCTATATAAAGTGACTCTACACAAGGAATCTATACCTCTACATACAGGAATAACATTCTTTCTATTAACATAACTTTGTATTTCTTGTGAAATACTAGTCTGGCTTCACTGTGCTAATTTTTCCCTCCCAATCTTGAGTTATATCATAAAGCTTTGTATCTAACTAAATTTGACATTGAAATTCACCAGCCCATGTATTTTCTTTTCAATTTCGAGGAAGTAAATAAGGAGAGGAGTCTGTGCCACCCAAGACTGTAAACTTTTAGATGCCAAAAACCATTTCTTATTTTCCTTCATTTGCCCAGGATTTAGTACAGAGTGTGGCACATAGAGATTTCTCAGTCAATGTTTGAATGAATGAATGCAGTTGCCCCACAACCTGACAAAACCTCCCTTGCAGAAACTACTGCCCTGATGTCCTTTTTTATTCTGTTATATCTCAGGTCCACTGTAAAAATCCACAGAACAAAATCTAGATCTGTGTCTTCCCCTTGTCGATCTGAGTTGAAATCACCAAGAGTCTCGGGGGCAAATAGGTATGAAGAAGAAAGTGTATTTTGTTATAAACTACAGGGAAACTAATTTAAAAGACCTGTCTATGAGCTCCCTTGCCAATAAATGTTACTGCTGTTTTAGGCACTTTTATCTCAGAGCAATATCCTGAACTTGAAAAAATAAAACGTCTAGTGATCTGGCCTGAATTTTGAGGCTAGCATGGAAAGTGTTTCATATTTTTAGATGCAGATCACATAGAATGAAATGAAAAGCCTAAACATAGGGTACAGGAGTATTTTCTCATATTCACATGTCATTGCATCATTTTGAAAATGGCAATGGAAGATATTTCTAGAAAATGGTCGTGATGGAATTTGAGTCACTGAGACTCCTTAGAAGTGTAAGAAGACATGAGGTAACAGGAGCAGAGTGGTCTAGCCCTCAGTACCCTCTTCAGTGATAATTACCACTAGCTGTGTTGAACCTCATAAAGAAAGTCTGTTGAGTTTATATAGAGATTTGCTCCATAAACTTCAGCCCTACACTGGTAATTAAAGAATCCTTGGATTTCAGATTTGGGAAGACCATCAATTTCATAGCTAACCCATAGACCGTCCCCTTCCCATATATTTGTCCTTCAAGTTTAATTTCTATTTGCATACCTTCAGTAATATGAAACCTATTTTCTTACAGGAAAAAATACTCCGTCATTGAGTAGATTTAATTGGATTATAGAGGAAAAATCATCTTCGGATTTCTAAACTAGATACTACTTTTCCATAGGTCTCGGTGCTCTCATAGCAAAGGGTATGCATATTTTTAAGTAGTTCTTATCTCATTGTGTTACTATTGTTGTTCTATTTGCTTGACTTTCCTACTAAACTTTAAAATCCTTGAGGGAAGTTAGAATCTTCTTCATCTTTGTATGCCCAGGTACAGCAGAGTACCTGACAGGTGACTGTCACTCAATAAATGTTTGCTAAATTAATTCAAATTGAATTGACATTTACCTCCCTCTTCCACATAACCCTCCATTAGGGATAGTTTCCAAAGCCTTCCACAACAACTGAAATACCACAAAGAATTTTCTCAAGAAGACTGAGAAGACAACCAGCCCCGCAGGCATTATATGCAAGGACCAAAAGATAATGATTTATTACCTCTTCTCAGTGCACAAAAAATTATTTAGTCTCCTCTGTTGATTAGTAGAGGATAGAAAAAGAAGAGCCAGAGTATAACTCCAAAACATTTCTTTATCTTATTGTAGAGATAGGAATTTCTGTGTTTAACAGGTTGCAAAAAGTATTCCTTTTTTCTTTTTTTCACTGGAGTAAAACAAGGGCTATGTTTATGCGGGTGAAGCAAATAAACTAAAGCCGTGAAGAGTCATTCAGCAATCTGGCTGGGCTTCATTAGGCTACTTGATCAATCCTGTCACCTATCCAGCAAATGACTTTTTGGGATAACTAAGCTGACTAGAGTGTCTGGACAGGTTGATTCACCTGTAGAACAAGCAGTCAGTGGTGGTGAAGCTCTCTGAGCCCTGGTCATTATTCTCTTGACAAAGAAAGTAGGAGAAAAGCCTTTGACTTTACGATGGCCTTCTTCAGAGTCAGTCAGCTTTATAGTTACCTCTTTGAGGAACCTCCTGGGGCAGACAGCATCCACTGCTTACGAACTGACATTCAAGAAGATTGCAAACTCCCTTATCCCCCACACACAGAAAGTCAAAGAAAACATGATCCCAGAGGGATTTTTATTTTTTCTCAGAGAAATTCTGCCACAGCAAAACTAGTGGGCAAGTCCCACAGGGTACAACGTGGAGATTGTGTAACTTTATCTTTAAACAACAATTTCTCCATTGTTATCTCAAAAATATACATTCAAAAAATCTAACTTCCCATCAGCTAGTCTTGATCTGTTTTTAATAGATTTGAGAAAATAATTACATGCCAGCGTAGCCAGGCCCCTTGAGATTTTAGTATCCTGGTATTTTTAATGACTGAAATAATGTAAAATCGAGGCCAGGAGCGGTGGCTCATGCCTATAATTCTAGCACTCTGGGAGACCGAGGCAGGAGGATTGCTTGAGCCCAGGAGTTTAAGGTTGCTGTGAGCTAGGCTGATGCCCTGGCACTCTAGCTCAGGCAACAAAGTGAGACTCTGTCTCAAAAAAAAAAAGACTGAAATAATGTAAAATCGGACCAGGTTGTTGGCACATGTTAACTACTCACTTCCTGGCCACAACCCCTTGTCACAGCAATGATTAACTGATGATGCGCTATTTTTTTGTCAAGCAGGAGGAGCTAACTCCAGGGTCACAAGGAGAATCTATGAATTTGTTTTGCAGAAGGAATGAATGCCCCTGAAAAAGTTACAAATGCTGATGCCCAGACATCTGTTTACTCAAAGTGTTATCTGAGACTAAAGACACCACAGACTTCCCCCTATCTTACCTTCACCTCTCATAAAGCTCACTGCCTCATTTCTGTGATGAGACAGATCTGAGAGCTTTGCTCTCGTGTCTTCTATCTTCAGCCAAATCAAATAAATTTTCTCTATCTCCAAGCACCCGTATAATGGTGTTTGGCTTTAGCTGCCCATCCGGTATGTGAGCCTGAATTTGGGGTTCTACAACACCAGATAAGCCTAATTTAATGATTATATTCATTTTATTCTGCAGACAGCTATTTAAGCCACTTAACCTACTTATAGGATCATTCTATGTTCCAAATATTGATTTCTCATGAGTCTAAATTCTGCACTGACTTATAGCCCTCTAATCGTCTCTAATTTCAAGGTAAACATTAGGATACAGACAGAATTTGAGTTTTAACACATTGCCAAATACATCCAGATACTAAAGACACTTTTATGAAACAAATCAGAGGTGTTTCTTTATTTCTTTTCAGAAGAAGCTCCAAAAGAAGCTGATAACGAAGCTACTCAATCCCATCTTCTTTGTAATATTTTCTCACTCAGGATATTTTATAACTCACTTGCTCTTAATTTTATACCTAAAAGGCATTTTCTCTACTCAATGTCTCCTTTAAATGGTGGGCAAACTGGGCAGAGCCCCCATGACATTATATTCATTCTCTTACTTAACAAAATGTTTTCTACTTTACAAGTTTCATTTAGGTCTTTAGATCTGTATAGTAATGCAATAATAATGATTTTCAAATTTTTTAAATTTTTCCTTTTATCATATGTGAATGTGAATTTTAAATCAAGATTTGTATGATCTGAAAACTATGTTGTTATAGAGTAATGAAGGAAATTAAAACAAAAAAATAAAAAATAAAAATAAATAAAAAATAAAATGATGTCTAGAGAACAACTCTGGGTTGTATGTTATGCTATGTACTGAAATGCCAAGATAAGTAAGACATAATAGCTGACTTAGAAAAGCTCAAGTTCCAGAGACAGACAATATATGAAAATATATTTCAATACACTATGATTAATTTGCCTACAGTGGGGAGATTCTCCCTATTCTGCCTCTGGGAAAGCTAGGAAGGCTACCCAAACAAGCCAGCAGTTATATTCTCCATCTTTTCTTTCTGTTAGAAATCAACCTGAAGTCAAATGGTATTTCTAGTCCAAACTTGTACACAAAGGTAACTATTGGACATTGTTGACTAGATATCACACTGGTATGTCAAACTCCATGAATCTTCAAGTTTGCAAAACTGAACTCAATTTTACTTTCTTTTTATATTTAAGAGTTCTGCAGTAGCTCGCAATTGTCATCTTTCATCTGTGCCATTGCAATAGTTTCCCAAGTGGCATCTCTGTCCCTAGTCTATTCCCTGCTTCTAATCTATCTTGTATAATGAAACACAAAATTTATTTCTGAAACACAAAGCTGATCATACTCTTTCCTTATATGCAATCTTTCCATAAGCTATCATTGTTTATACAAAACAGTGCCTAAAATATGCCAGGCACACAGTAGGCATTCAACAAATCGTTGTTGAATAAATAAATAAACCACCTCACCATATCTTGTAAATGGTTTCATGTGATAAGTACAGTAACAGCTCCCAAAGATGTCCATGTCCTAATCATATTTCCAGAACTGCTGAAATACGTTATTTTACATGGCAAGGTAGAATTAACGTTGCAGATTGAATAACATTTTTAGAATTCCTTAAATATTTGATGTCAACTAAATTTCTACAAATACTGAACATCAATTTCTTATAAGCACTCCAATTGTCACTGTTCTCATTTCACTCAGTAATATGGTTTGGATGTTTGTTCCCTCCAGATCTTATGTTGAAATTGGGTCCCAGTGTTGGAAGTGGCACCTGGTGTTTGGGTCATGGGTGCAGATTCCTCGGGAACCTCTTGGTGCCCTCTCCAAGATAATGAGCGGGTTCTTGCTCTGCTAGTTCATGCGAGAGCCAGTTGTGGCACCCCTCCTCTCTCTCTTGTTCCTTCCCTTGCTTAGTGGCACATTTGCTCTCCTTTCACCTTCCACCTTGATTGGAAGCTCCCTGAAGTCCTCACCAGAAGCGAAGTTCTGCCTCCCTGTTTCTTGTACCATCTTTAGAACTGTGAGCCAAATGAACCTCTTTTCTTTCAAACCATCCACAGGTATTTACTGTACTACAATGCAAATAGACTAATGCACTCAGTTTACAGTCATATTTTCTACGTGCTTCATCTTTTTGAGCTGTGTTCAATCATTCCTTGGTATCATCCCTGGGGGATTGGTTCCAAAACTTCCTGCCGATACCAAAATCCAAAAATATTCAAGTCCCTGATAAACAGTGCCATATTTGCATACAACCTACACACATCTTCCTATGTACATTGAATCATTTTTAGATTGCTTATAATACCTAATCCAATGTAAATACTATATAAATAGTTACTATACTATATTGTCTACAGACAGGTTCAGTTCAGACTCAATTTTATTCTTATTAATAACATTTTTGATGGGTGGTTGGTTGAAACCATGGATGTGGAACCCACAGAAATGGAGAGCCAACTGTATTTTCTTTTTTAAAAAATATATTTGTAGACTTTCGTATGTCTCTTTTTCCAGAAAACTTTAATACCTAAGATGGAATTTTGCTCTTCCTCATTCTTTTTTCTATGGCCCATAAGCCGCTTTACCTAACTCTTCCTGTTCCATCCTATTGTTTTAGATCATTCAGAGAGTATGTGTTGCTGAGTTTCCTCCTGCTTGTGACATTCTCTTGGGAAGGACTGTCTCTCCCCAGCCCTGGATTTTGATTTTGACTTTTATTAAGAGCATTTACTTAAGATACTCTGCGTGACACACTCACTTTATCCTGGATCAATTCCTTGCAGTCCTTAAAGGTCATTTCTCTGTCCACATGCTAAAGTTTGTCCTCTTTTAAGTACAGGTTGGCCCTGTTAACACCCTTCCATTGTTCCTATTATTGGCCCTTATCCCTACTCCTATACTCTGCCACTTTCTTCATATTATTTTATAAGTTTTCCTTTTTGGCTTTCAAAAATCTTTTCCTTTCTAGGAGCATTTCAATTGGAGTAGTCAGAATTTGAAGGGCTTTTTGTTTTTGTTTTTGTTAAGCTGCTGATTATGTTAAAGATGAAAAACACAAATTATAACTAGACAGAGAGTAATACCTAGCTCCCTTCTTAGGGACTGAAAAGCGATCTCTCTCCAGGTTTTCACTGTTTTTCTATAGTGCCATGAAAAACACCACCATCGATGAAATGATGTCTCTATTGGTTGGACCCATGAATCACTGTAATGTAAGTAAATTGGCAAAAGAACCTGATTGATAAGCTTTGTCTATTTTCCTATGATGAATATACTCCCACACATACCCATTTAGTTTTTTTCCCTATTTCCCAATTGCTTTGTACTTTTTGAAGTAAATACCAATCACTCTCACCAGCCCATTCTCCATTTTTATTAATCTTCAGCACCATTCATTTTTTTCTATTTTCTCTACTTTATTTGACTTTGTACTTTATCTTATTGTTTCCTGTCCTAAGCATAATCTTTATATATTTCAAATGTTGACACTTCCTTTGTTCTTGCCAGAATGACATCATCTGGGAGTTGTAAAAGGACTCAGATTAACTATTAGCATCCATTTTGATCTTTGTTCTTTGAATCTCTTCGATTCAAAATTAAATTCCACTTGAGAAAGAGAGTCTCCAAGGCCATGTATTCAGTGGCTGTCTGTGAGCAACACTTTCTCACTTCCTTTGTTTCTTTTCTTTCTCCCAATTTTCACACGAAGATGTAAGTTACGTTGGTTTATATGTCTTAACATAATATATTGGCAGTATTTCTAGTCCATACCATATTTGCCTTTTTGGCAGTACCATTGAATGTGATAGCAGTTTGGTTTCTGTTTTTACTGCTATAAGTATGTTTTCTTCTCCCAATAAAAGACAGTAGTCAATGAGTAAGATGTGCAACATTTCAAGATGTGCAAAGATGTGCAAAGCTTCAAGATGGACATGCTTTAAGCTCTTACTCAAGGAGGGAGGGGGGCATGGGTAATATATGTAACCTTAACGCTTGTACCCTCATAATACACTAAAATAAAAAAAAATAAATAAATGACAGTAGTCAAACTTTGTGATATGAAGTTTGAATTACTTGCATCTTTCAGGAATGGTTGCAGGGATAGGTGAGGGTTGAGGACTATTCCTAATAAATGTTATATTGCAGGAATGTCAGTTCAGATTCTGCAGAAAGCAGACACCAGGATGAATTTAAAAGTAAATGATAAAGGAGAGAGGCAACAAGAGCTCGTGGGGAGAGCCTCAGACTATGCTGCAAGTCTCATGTATGTGGGTAGGGGAAGGGAATGAAGGAGGATTGGGTAAGAAGAGCCTCAGACTACAGTGCAGTTCTAAGAAAGTCCAGGTGGGCCAAAGGGGGATCCCAGAACAAAGATTGTCCATTAAAGAAGTCCAGCATTGGGCAGGAATGGCCCAGCTCTAGTACCTCTGCCCTGCTCAGTCATTGGCCAGGAGCAGCAGGAGCAGTCATTGGCCTGAGGAAAGTTAGACATTGGTAGACATGGGACTGGATCCTGATGGTGCAGTAACTGGAGGCCATCACTAACTACTCTCCTTCCAGCACATTCTTTTCTGAAGGGAGATCTACATATTGTACTTCCATGGCTGCCACACAGGACCCAAAGCAGAAGCTATCATTCATGCAGTTGACTGTCATCACCTAATGTTTTGATGGTGGAGAAAAGCCTAAGCAGAAAGATGAGCTGACCTGAGGTGGAGTTTGAAGTTTCCTGGGGCCTATTCTCTTACCACCAGATTCCAGGGGGAGACGTAGAACCCACTGATATCCTTCACGCTCAGCAAGGGATGACTGTAAGATACTACAGAGGTCGGACCCTATTTTTAGAGATTGGCAGCAAGGGAATCTAAAAGTAAGTCTGCCATCAATGGAGTATTCTTGTGACAGTGTATCTCTGAGTATTCCCAGAGCAGGGTACTCCACTGGAGCACAAGAACCAGATATTGAGAGCAGCATCAGGTGGCAAAGGAGAAACAGAAAGATAAGGGACTTGCATGGACACCATTTTCATGATACTGTATAAGCCTGTGTCTATTTTAAGACCCTACTGAAAGGAAAACTAAAAAAAGTAACCGGAATTGAATTTACTATAGCCCAGTACAGGAGAGGCTTCAGACCTGGTTGGACTGCATGTAGAGGAAGAAAGCAATGTGACCTTTATTGCATCTTAATGCTGTGGGGTGAAATCAGTATCCTTGGTGTGTGAGTGCCCCAGGGTCACATGTGCCTTGGGATGTGGCTTCACTGTAGACCACAGCTGCTGCCTGCTGCCCTGCAGACCCTCTGCTCCTCGGTGCCATCTCTCTGCCCAATTACCTGTGTTGCTGTGCTGCCTACAGGCATCTTCTCAAACCACTGACAACCTCTTCTAGCCCACTCCTTTTTCATATCACTGTGCCATTCACACTGCTGATAAATCTCATGCAAATCCCTAATGTCTTCTCCTTTTCTAGAGAGTGGAAGAACAGTCATTCCCACTTCAGATGAGCTCCTTTTCCAAAGCCGTATCCTTCAGGAGAGCTTTCAGATCTCTTACAACACCTTTTGTTATTTTGTTGCTGTTGTTGTTTTCTTCTGTGACAGTCCTCTCATTCTCAGATTGCACAAACAGTCCAGGATTGAGGGCTTGCAGAAATGAGTAGGCGGCTAAGCAGGTGAGGCTTCCAACTAAATGGAAACGGTTCTAGCTATTAAGTTATTGCCTCTCAGCTAAAAAAAAAGAAAATATATGACCTTTTTTTGTTCTTCTTTGTGATACTGGACCTCAGACGGTGAACACGTTTCTTTGCCAGCTAGCTCAATGTCAGGCTCTGCCAGTAGGGGTAGCTGGAGAAGAAAAGGACTTTACTTCTTTTTGGTTTTATTTTCCCTGTGGCAGGGAGTGAATCACCAAGCATTCGTCCTGGCAGAATCCGTGACTTGGTGGCAGTGGCGACTTTCATGATTCTGCACTGAGGGGCTTCCAATAGGTTTCTTCTTCTCTAGAGTGGCAGGAAATGTATTTCTGCAACAGCTATACCCTCTGCTCAAAGTTCTTCTGTGATCTACGATTCTTCTTCTTTTCTTTTTTATTTCAATAGATTTAGGACCTGCAAGTGTTTTTTGTTTTTTTTTTTTTTTACATAGACGAATTGTATAATGCTGAAGTTAAAGTTTTCACTATACCTGTCACCAGAATATTGTGCATTGTACCCAAGAGGTAAATTTGTATTCCTCACCCCCCTCCCAACCTTCCTTTTCTTAGATTTCAATGTCCATTACACAACGTTATGACCATATATTTCCCTCATTTAGCTCCCACTTACAAGCGAGGACATGTGGTATTTGTTTTTATATTCCTGAGATACTTTACTTAGGATAATGGTCTCCAGTTACATCTAAGTTGCTGCAAAAGACATTATTTCATTCCATTTTATGGCTGAGTAGTATCCATGATATATATACACCAGATTTTCTTTATCCACTCATCAGTTGATGGGCACTTAGGTTGATTTCTTATCTTTGTAATTGTGGATTGTGCTGCAATAAAAATTCAGGTGTAGGTGTCTTTTTTATAAAATGACTTCTTTTCCTTTG